>JAWQEG010006458.1:10000-37629 GCA_033782935.1 Petrolisthes cinctipes
CTCAATTTAACTTGCCGCGTGAGGGATTTGGGGAAGGAACTAAAGTAAAAGGATGACTAATTGAGAAAAATGGATAATTGGCCAAGGACTTCAAAAGAAAGGCAGTAAAAGAAATTTATTGTGTGGAGGGGGGAAGTGCAGTCGGGAGAGAGTGAGGTCCCGGCGAATTAAACTGCCTCACGGGGCGGATGAAAAACAAGAGAGACAAAGTATTGGACAGGGAGGAGAGGGGGTGTGGCGGCAAGGAGACTGAAGGTATACACAGCGGGGGAGTCTTTTGCTGGGTAATGGCCAACACAACTGTCTTCATATATGGATTTCTTTAATTAAGGGGAGAGATTCAGCTGTTGGTGAAATGGAGGGCTACTGACTCCTCCAAACTATGCCACGAAAACAGACCAACCATTATTAATTGTGAAATAGATGGAGATGGATGTGGATTAAATGATGATGGGGGTAAAGTCGACTGGGAAACGGGAAAGGAGAAGGTGTGGCGATGAAGGTGGAAGAGAAACTGGAGGACGCTAGAAAAACATATAGGTACTACCCTCACACAGGCAAATAAAGTAGGTGGACTCACTTTTGACAATCCAACAAGCATCAATATGAGGAAAATAAGTAAAATATATAAGAGAGATAAAGGTGTATAGAGAAATTAAGTGGTGGTCATGTGAAGGAACAGGTGGTGTGGGACCAGGATGATAAAAAAAGGGGGTCAGTGAAGAAGAGAGTAGGTGGATATTTAGTGGAAAAGTTGGTGAATTAACAAAAACTGAGACTCGAAGGTGGGAGTGAGAATAAATAGGCTAGCCAGGAAAACACAGGAAGGTGTATAATGGCAAACTTAATGTGGGATGTAGAGGTAAGTAGTAGGAGAAATTTTTGAAGCATTTGAAGAAAGGAAGCTAGGTAGGATTTCGTTTTAGAGATATATGGTTGTGGAGAGAGAAAAGGAAGCGAAGAAGAGGGTAAAGATAATATATATTGAAAAGAATAACGCAGCTCTCCAGACATTAAAGAAGGCAAGCCAAACAGAGATATGTTGATGAAAACCATAAGTCAGGGAACGAGAAGGCGGAGAAGCTTGCGTTAATTACCCTCCACACAAAGGTATCCCGCCGGGGTGTGGATGAGGGGAATGAAGGTGGGTGGGGAAGTGTTATAATGGCGTTTATTACTTGACTTCATTAGCATAGGTGATCAAACGGCTAGTGTTACGGGAGTGAGGGAGGAGGGCCTTTGCACGCTACTCTTGTTTACATGTCCTGTACACGGTCTAGGGCTGAGAGATGAATAGACAGACAGCTCAGAGATGTATAAGATGACTAGGGAAATGGAAATGGCCAGGTGAATATATTAGTGGAAAAGATGCTGCTATGAAGTACAGTATATAGTGGCAGGTGTTACGTGGAGGAAGGAATGGAAGTAGAGTGGATGTTGTGAAGTGGAGGCGAGAGTGCAAGCCCAGAGGATGTTGTGACGTGGTGGAGGTGGAGGGAGGAGTGTGGCCTCAATTGAAGCATTCATGAAGCCAGAGTTGCCGGAGCTGCACTTCGTCACAATTATAGATGAAGTTGCACACCACGTCAGCGTTCTCTGCCTTTGCCAACTCCACTATCCTACCGTGTATGCAGCAGCTTCACACACTCTGCCTCGCTCAACTCCCAGTCAACCAGTTTTTAATTAATATTTACCTTCTTCAGTCATCCATCCCTTTTCAAAGATTTAGCATCTCTCAGTTAGGCTATCCTGCTTCTATAAAACAGGTTACCTCTTCACATTGACATTCAGCCTTTATCGATTATTGAATAGCCTTAGTTCAACCATCAGAATATTTATCCTCAAGTGACTTTCCAGTCAGAATATAAGTTATTTAGTAATTATTAAAAAATTGGTGTCTCGCAGTTATTGATCTCTTGTCCAGAAGGGATTGGACGCCATCCATACCATATGGAATATGTCCCTATTCACAGCCCAGCCAACAGTTTTAATTGTAAATGTATAGCAAGGTAAATAAAACACCCTTTTGACATTAACAATGATATTCTTATATATTCTTTAATATATAAAACTATAAAAATATCACATGTCATTGACTCAACGTAAGCAAATGAGGTTTTCCTGAAAACAAAAGATGCAGCTGTCGTGGTAAACAATACGATAATACAACAACACGCTTGTGTTAGCACAGTAATTCAGTCCACGCCTTTCGAAGACGTCCCAGCTTTACGTCGGAAATCCTCACTAAAGATTAGGGGGCGAAAAAATAACAAGGTTTGGCCACAGTTTCCGCCTATACTCTGTATAGTTCCCCCTAAAAACAAAAAAATACAAGTACCTAGACCATTTATTTGTCTTACTCTCAAAAGTACATGACACATTCGATGGGTAAACTTCCAATCACTTGCAATGTTATGTTGGTCTGATTTTCACATCTATTTCTATTGCACCCTAAGGTCTAGATACTTAATGAAGGTGGGTCTGTACCTCGGATCGCTTGGACGTCTTCGAGAGGCGGGGCTACACTTGACCAGGTCGTAGTCAGCCATTCGTCTATCTCTATGGGGTCTCTGGGGATGGCGAATTGGATGCTCGTAATTCCTCTAAACTCCACAAAACGCCTACACTGAAGTTCTCTTGTTTCATGTCACAGTTAAGAAGAATTACATGCCTCTAAATCGCTGACAATATTCTATCTCTCAAAAGCGCTCGGAGTTGCTACACTGGAGTGATCATTTGTTTATTTATTTTGACTGTAGTCTCTTCGGCTTGATATTAGTTCTACGAGGGTTTTTACAAAATTCGACCAAGTGTCACGTTCTAATTAAAGACACACTAGAGTGGCTAAGGTCCTTTGTTACTCCATGTAGCAACCCTGGTTAGTGGAGATGATCCCATGACTCCCTTACAGATTATTTGAAAGCAACACAATAGACTCATTCGGAACGGGACAAGATAAGGAGAGCCGCCTGCCCCAGCTGTCTTGTCGCCATGGGTGTATGTGCTTTGTATAGTTTTTGATGAAAATAGATTATATGTGTTAATGTTTTTCATCCCTACTTCACATATAGACAGACACTTGGAGATTCGTCAGCTGAGCAGAGCGACCCTTCTGTTATCCTCCCAGATATGTTCAGTTAATTCCTAAACGCTTTCAAACTTTCTTCACCACTCACGCCACGCTGCCATCCGTGTGTGGGGGTTTGTGGTGCTTCTTTTGGAACTTTAAGGGGACAGAATGATTTCCAAAGTCAACAACTGCGACCAGGTATTCGTGACCACCTTGATACTCATGTCGCAAATCACGGTGGAGAATATTTTACTGTACCAGGGGTTAAGTAAAAAGCCAGTGTCTGGTAATTTAATCCCCCGGATCTATTTCGTGGAGAGAAAACTACGTTGTCAATACATAGCAGTTGATGTGGAAGAGGTCGGTCGCAAATAAATGGCCGCAACTGAACACAATCGCTAAGTGAGATTGAAACCATCAGTCCCCAGATATATTAGAAGGTTTTCACATACTTCTCAATGTTTTGAAATACTGTCTGTAATACTTGGATTAATCAGAGAAACTATGCTTGTAAAATATAATTTAACCAACAAAACATGGATATATATTCATTAAATTATTTGAGTAATCAATGACAAAATCGAGATCATTTGCACACAAACAAGACTATGTCAAGGAGAGGGACAATGCAAGAGGAACTACATACAGGAAATAATTGTGAACTGCGGCTCACGTAGTACGACGATATTTACAGAAAACAATAACAATATATGTATTTATAAGAGCGTTAGTTGTTGTTTAATATATCGTGTGGATGAAACATAGTTCATCTCTTATATCGTAATGAGGAAAATGGCTTGTGTCTGCAGATCATACCTGCTACAGAATATCATATCAGTATATTGCCATTATTTTCAACAGTCAAGAATAAAAGTATGTGAAATTTCCTTCACAATTCCTCATAATTGGCACAGAGAGCCTGGCTCATTCTTTCGATGTCACACCTGTGTTTGTTTACACTGTAAATGTTATTATAAGGACCATATGCGAGAAATGTCATCTTCACCATTAATCTAGTTTGAGAGGAGTGGGGTGATTTTGTAATACTAAAATGTCAATGTAAGCAGTGTAAACAAACACAGAAATGCAACATCAAGCTACGTGGGTTGGTCTTTTTACCAAGTACGAAGGTAAGCGATTGTACATCAATAAAAAACCGGAGCGCTTTCGACCTTAATTAAGTAAATAAAAATAGTGATCACTGTACATACGTCTGCCGATCCGCCCCGAGAATAAGACTAGATATTTGTTTTCAGGTTCGACTAGATATTGATTTTTTTCTTAATGGCCCCCTTGATACAGTCAGAAAATTGGAGGCTGGTGAGTCCTTCAAATATTGCCACAAAACACCACCTCTACTAAAGGAGCTTGTTTCGTGGCATAGTCAGGAAGAATCAGAAGCCACCAAATCTCATACATGAACACAGGGTCCTTAAGAAACAGACTTAGGCTTCCTCTCTCAGCCTGATTACAAAGCATTCCAATATGATTCGACCAATCCGTTCAGTCGAAGGCTTATCAGTGCAGTTTTTTTGTGTTTTGTTTTTTATTTGGTGCATGTTTCGATAAAAGTGTTCCCAGTGAGAGAAATGATTGACAAGATGGATGTGAGAATAAGACACTAGTTTGGGGAGATGCTCAGTAGCTTTATAAGGACAGAGGTTCGATTCCCTCCACATTTCACTCTGACCTCAGTAAGAGAGTAAATAAAAGGATGAGGCTAAAAGAAGTAATGAAGGGTTGATACAGTGGCAGCAATGGTTAGGCAAATAGTAATATTAAATATTTGTAAAAAGAAACCTTGAAGGAGAAAGTCGGTGACAAACGAGGAAACAAAACACTGCTTTAGGAATAATAATTTCGCATTAAAGGCAAACGCTCTCTGAAAATACAAAAGGTACAGCCGGTAACTAAACTTTGCCGAATGATATTTTTTCTAAGCATCACCGTATTGAGATGTGAAGAGCTTGGGTGAACTTCGAGTGGTTTTTCTTCTTTGCTTTATTTGAGTTGAACTGAGAATTTAAGGTGTCATTATTTCAGATTACCTTTTTTCGATATAAAGTGTGAGATGTTAGGCTACGTTTACTCAATGGCTGTACCAAAATATATAATGGAAGTTTGAAAGGAAACTACAGTAAGAGAATTTGGTTTAACTTGTGGATGGAAATCGGTATTTTGAAAATCGCAAAATATGTTAGAGGGACTCAGCAAAACCTACACAGAAAATCAGTAGAAAGAAAACACCACTTGTGTGGAATATTTACTGACGATAGTTCAGTGTTGTACTGCAACATAGAATGCAGTATGAGAATGTTATTGATAAATATTCCTAATTTCCTGTGTAAGAGATGTGGAAGATGAAAAGAAAGAAAATTAAAGTACCCATGGCAGAGGAAATACGATCATGATGCGCCTGTTGTAGTAATAGAGCAACAGATGAATGAGTGAATTTATCATGAATGATCAGCACAAAACACTGGGCTAAAATGGGAATACTTCCTTATATTATGTTGATAGTAACAAAGTTCACTGAATTGTTGCTAGTCCTCATACTACTGCACCTGTTGTAGGTCCCACATGTGTTGCACCAACAGCTTTTCATGTTCCACAACACTGTACACACACACACACACGCACACACACATAAACACATACATAACCTTACCCTATGGTGTTTCTCTCTGCCGCACACGATAAGGCGCTGCACATCCGCTATACTGTACATGTACTGTTAATTCCTCACACCTGTGCACATTCTCCTGTTCTCCTGCACATCACATCACATCACAATAAATATGTTGCACATTACTGTAATTGTCGATGGTTTCAACATTAATCTACTACTGCATTATTTACATTAGCTTGTAACATAAACGGGAAGTAGTTGACATCAAAGACCACAGCTTTGTTTGTATTCATTGATGTAGTTTTCACGAAGTGCTTCATACATAAAATAATACTGTATACAGTTATGCAGTCGATTAATGTTGTAACCGTTTTCAATTATAGTACAACGCAGATGTCACCCTGTGATGTCAGACCAGTTTGGCCACTCCTCTTATATTTACAGTGATAGGTTTGTCTCACGCCAAAGGTAGACAAAGGAAGATTATCATGTACACGGTACATCACACACTATGTACATAATTATATTTTACGGACAAACACCATACCCAGCAGGAGTTTACAGCACCTCCTTTTTAAATGTAGGCATTTCATTTTCACTTTGTTGACGGAAATGAAGTTAACATATTCCTTGTAGGAAACAAAACCATATGAGAAATTAATTCAATTGAACAATATTGTCTAAACATACAGAGTTCTCTTATGTGTCATATACTTCACAAGAACTTCACCAATATTTTATCAAGTATATACGTGATTATGCTGCATATAAATATACACTGTATAATATACATATACTGGCTTCGTAAAGTACATAAATATTCTCCTAACTATTTGTCACGTCCAAACTGCTACAACAAACGTATTCAGAAGCAATTGGTGTTGCATGTTGTGACGTCTGTGCAACATTTTTAGGGAGTGGAAGAACGACTGAAAGGCCTAGGGAGGCACACCAGGCCAGAGATAAGTTACGGTGGTATATAAAGTACTGTTAAGGAAAGTTAAAAATATTCACGGCTTGTTGTGAAGATGTTGCTCAGACACAATTCTGGCACTGAGGAGTTTTTTGCAATTTTTGCAAGAATTGTTATTTTATAAAAGGAATTTTGCCCTTGAGAGCAGATATGTGGCGGAGTGAAGCCTTGAGTTGACACTGTCAGGGTCCCAGGAGAGGAACTTTCAGTGCTGAATTTGCTAAAAATTAAATATCACAACAAAGTTTAGTGGAAAATGCGAACATGTAAAAATCAGCAGCTTACATAGGCGCAGTATAAAGTAGGCACGTTAAGATATAGGCCTTCAGACCATCTGGTGAGGGAAGAGGTGGACAGAGTCAGGGACTGAAACATCTTACTTAGATTTGATAAAGACATCACCGAACATTTGGAGCCGCTTGATGTACTAGGTGTAATTTCGGAAGCCCTCTTAATGTAATTCACCAGGTTCTAGACCCCTATACGATAACCACTTGATGAACACGATGTAATCTATGAAATAAAACTTCCAATATATCCACCAAGCTTCATTTTGCTTCGGGCAAACCTGGAAAGATGTTTCAGTTCCTGACTGGACACACTCATATACAGGAAGAACTTGTAGTCAGAGGATGAAAGACTCCTTCAGACGCCGCCAGTCCTCTAAATCCATCCCGTCCCCAAGTCCAGTCTTGCTGCCCGAGAACGATAATCTATTTTCTGCTTTCATTGACTCATTCCCTGATTTCAGTCTTCGTGTCACCTGGGCAGTTAACTCTTCTTCTTCCTCCTTACCTCCACTTCCTCGTCTTCTTTCAGCACAGGGATCACTAACTCTCCTTTGCAGTGACCTATCTTCACTAGAACCACATTTATCAGTATTTCGTGACTGACAGGAATCATCAGTTCGTGAGCCAGCATCTATCACTCCCCCCTCAGATATGTCACATTTTCTCTCCACATCATTACTATACAAGTCCAGTTCCTCATCCCCATTCTCATCTTGGGAATCCTCTTCGCTGATGGCTGATAGATAGTCAATGAATGAGATATCCGACGCTGAATCCTTATCATATAGGGAAGACGCAAGCTGGTGGTCCTGTGGTAACTCCGGGTCAGGGTCGGTGAGGGCGGTATCGAAGCAGGTAGAGTAGAGGACGCGGCTGCGGGCTGCCATTACCCTCTTGGCCAGGATGAGCGTCTCCTGCTGCAGTGCCTCCACGTAGCCGGAGTCACGCCACGTCATGCACTCATCAACGTGCACTGTGCAGGAGGGAGACAAGAGGGACGGTAGGGAGAAGACCGATTAGTATAAGGAAAGGTGAAATATATGAAAATTGAAGAAAGTTGATTTGCAGAGAACAGGAGGGAGAAATTGGATTCAGGAAGAGCTTAAAACTGGCCCTGTAAATTTGAGAAGAAAGAAAGATCGATTAGATGAAGGGAAATGAATGGAATCATGGATAGGAAAAAAATGAAAGTGAGAGAGAAAAGTTTACTGTATGAGAGTGATATTGAGTCGTAAAATTGATTGTAATACAATGTATTATTGAAAAAGAAAAGTGTTACAAAACGTTTCGCTGTTCATACTTAGAGTAAAGTAATATAATACGGTAAGTTTGGATTCAGGTGTCCTCCAACCTTCCACGACGATTTACTCCCTTCACCAATATCCATTACAATGATTAGTTTTCTTGTAATTTTTAGACATACCAAATTCTTTTTTTTTTTTTTTCTTCATGCCGTTGAGGACTTTTTCGACACTGTCATTATTTTGTGCCTGCCTTATCATCCCTCATTACACTCTTTATAAAGAAATCCAGTTTAAAAATGCCTAATTGTGAAATTATGGCTAAGCTACAAACTCGAGGAAATAATTATATATTTTTGTGTAATATAATTAATCTCCAACAAATTGTAAAATCCTTACGACAAAAATTATTAATTGCTGGCAGAATGAGATAGAAAATTGGAAGCTGTAATGAACGTAATTGTTTAAGAAATTTTACGGGTCGAGCTACATATTTTCATCATCAGTTCACATACCTAGTGTAAAGACAAGAAAGAAATGAGTTGTTTTTTAAATGTTTGTAATTGAATGTGTATTTGTAAATATTAATATAAAAAAACACCTAACGAGTAACTTGTATTGCTGACACCAATGTTGAGACAATTTGTATTTCAATTATGCTCTTCGTTAGGTGTTTCTTTTTAAGTTCCGAGTGTAATGTACAGTCGCAAAAAAAGTTTCGTTACCACCCCTACGTTAATTTTAACATGGGTAAGCCCTGTACGGTTGGTACTCCGCCAACTGGGTAGCTGTGACTCGTGTCATCGGGACATGCTGGACGAGAATCGTCTTTGCCCCGTCAGTGTCAACTTTTTTATATCAAAAATTTAGCTGATTTTAAATTAAATTTTGAGTGTTGAAGAACTCCTACTATTTAACTATCCATTATTAAACATAAGGAAATGCGTTTGAGTATTTTAGAACAAGAATAACCGTGAAATACCCAGAAAAAATAGCACTGGCTGAAAGAACATCATTCCTGCTTGGCTGCCCATGACACACTGAGGGGCAGTGGCTAGGGGTACGGACTCATGGAGGCCGGAGGGACCGGGAGGGTGGCGGAGGTAGGACACTCACCAGTCAGGAGTACCAACATTACATCACACTGTTTTAGGGATGGTAACGAAACTTTTTTTGCCGACTGTACATATCTATCTGCAATGTGTGTGTGTGTATGTGAATTAAAGGAGTAATTTTTTGAAGTTGTGGTCTAAAAGTAATTAAGATATGAAGAATTATTAACTACTCTAAAAAAAAGTGTATCCGAGTTTAAAAGAAATTCAGAACAATACTGAGAAGGCTTAATAATTACTAAAAGATGGTTACTACTCAAATAAGAGTTAACTAAGGATATCGAAACAAAGAGGAATTTGAAAGTATAATCTATGTAAGGATATCTAAATCAGAGAGGAAAATCGTCACTACTAAACTGTAGATAGGATGCCTGGGAATCAAGCGAGGGTAAGACGTAACAATAAAAAGCATCAATATACTGTGTTGCCCGTTGCTGACTGACTTGTTCTTGTCGGGGTCTTCATTAAGGGGAACCGAAAGACTGTATATAATTTTGGTTTAGTGAAATTTTGGTGAGTTTATTGATTATAATGAGTTTTAAGGATGCGTAGATTTTGTTTGGAGTTTTTGTAAGCATGAATCTTCAATGCAAAAAAAAATTGTATTCAAAGAAATATGTTAAATTTGCAAAAAATGAAAGGGTTTAATAGCTACCCTGCCTTTATGGTGAAATTAATTTAGTGAAGCCAACGAATGAACCAAGGTGGGAGAGAAGCAGCGGAGTAACAAGCGGGGCCAGAACGGAGGAACACAACAGATCAATGTCTTACACTCGAAGCTCCACCTGGACTTGTCGATCATGAGGCGACTTTTGGCCGCCTGCAGCTCCTGTTTCAGCTGGTCCTGTTTCTCCCGCAGCGCCCTGATCTTCTCCTGGGTTCTCCGGCATTTGGCGATGTCCTCCTCGGTCTTGTGGCTTTCGTATCTGGCTACGTCCTCTTCATCGAACTCATCAAGTGCAACTCGCCTCGCCGCCCCTCCACACTCTCCCCCACCGGTTGCTAACACTTCAGCCGCTGCAGGACCCGATTTCCTTTGCGATATGAGTGGAGACCCCGAGGGAGTTCTGGACGCTAATGACTTGGAATGGGTTTGGGACATTGTAGGACTGGAATGACTTGGGGTTGAAGGGTTGATGATCTTCTTTGATGTCTTCAGGTGAGGCTCTGAGGTCTTGGCTCTAGTGCTGGCCGAATCTCTGCTCCTGGGGGCCCCGGCCACTAGGTTTTCACTCCCTTACGAAGATAGAAACACGATACAAAGAATATGCTGTTTTCTTGTTGTCTCTCAGGGAAGGAATCATGCAAACAAGTGATAAGATAAACAGGTCTTGTTTAGCTTACCATTCCAATTTGTTCATCAGACATATTTATTCGTGACCCAAACAACATTCATGCCTCACAAAAATAACGATCCCTTTAATAGTCAGATCTCTCGTATTTTTATTCTGTTCTCATTTTCACTCGCACCAGTTATACAATTACGCGAATAATTGACCTACGTTGACTTACTGATACAGGAATTCAGCTTTACATAAGACGTTACTAAATATTTCGGTTCACAGTCCACGGTATACACACCAGAATACACACACACACCTCCAGAACATTACTTACGGTACCTCTACACAGACACACACACACACACGTCCAGAACTCTACCTACCTCTTCCACCAGCTTTGCCTTTCAATCCATCATCGTCGAGGCCCGAGTCTTGTGAAGAACCAAAGGAGGAACACTCAGAATCTCTGATCACAGACTCGTAACCTGAACTCTCTCCGTGACGACTTTCTCCCCGGGAGCGACGAGCCCTTGGCATTACCTGTGGGGAGGGTAAGGGGGAAGGTGCATTAAAGGTGAAGAGAGGAGAAAAAGAAAAATGAATGAATAATAGAAGTGAAGTAGGAAGGGAAATTGAACGAATGAATGACAAGGCAGAGGGAGGTGAAGAAGGAATGGAGAGGTGAAAGGAGGTCACAGAGGGAAAGGAAGAGAAGTCAGAGGAAAGTTTTACTTTAGTAATGTTTATGTTATGACTATCTTTCGAAAGACCACTGAAACATATTTGCATATTCAGGGCTGGTCGTTTCACAAACTGAATCATTGATAACTATGAATGTATGAGTTATACGACAGGTGCGCTTTATCGTTGTCATTGTAATTGTTATAAATATGTTTGTGAAATATTACTTAGGATAAAATTCTATTGACCCTTATGTGCAAATAATGACTTGTAGAGTTTCATCAGTAGTACTCACCTTAAGACCCACTCCTGAATCAGCACCGGAATCGTAGCCTGGATGAACTATAGCCGTGGAGACAGGCAGGAAGGGTGGCAGTGGTGAATCCCAGTGAAACCCTTGGTACCGTTGGGCTTGTTGCTGTTGCTGTTGTTGCTGTTGCTGCTGTTGTTGCTGCTGTTGCTGCTGTTGTAATGGTTGTTGGCCTTGCTGTACCTGTTCTCTGCTTTCTCGTCTGCCGCTCCTGCTGCCCCGGCTGTCCGAACTCTTACGTGCTGGGGACTTGTTCTTCAGGCTCCCGTTAGACCGCTCAGACTCCAGCTTCTGTAGACTTTTAGAACCTTTGTTGTCGTTCTGTTTGTGTTCCTGACCATGGTAGGTTTCCTGAGGGTGACCTGCCTTCGTCTCCCTGCCTATCTTACCTTCCTTGTTACCACTGCTCTTGGACTCTTTGGATCGTTCTCTCTCACGCTGGATTTTCTTTTCATTCTTCTCAGAATTTTTGCTCGAGGACGTCGGTGATTTGTTACTTGTCTTCACACCAGATTTGCTGACTTTTTTTGAGTGATCTTTGGAAGAACTTTTGTGCTTTGGACTCCCAAAAAAACGACTCCAACTGAGTTTTGTGTGGGTAGACCCTTCTTCCACTCCCTCTCCTTCTTCCTTATCCACACATACCAACTTACTGGATTTCGAAAGAAGACCTAACTTCTTCTTACGTTTCTCCTTCTTAACCTTAACTTGCTTAACATTACTCTCGTCGTCTGAAAGCGATGCGCCGTTCCCTGGAAGTCGTTCTTGTAGTGTCGCCGTCAGTGCCGCCGCCGCCGCAGTGTATCCCGGTGTGGCTTCTGTTACGGCGGCGACAGCAGTAGCGGTGACCACAGCCTCAGGTTCAATATGGCTTATTTCACCATTGAGGTTTGGATTGGAGGCTCCATCTGGCTGTCTGAGAGCAGAGAGTGTTGTGAGACTGACGTAGTTGCTTGGCAGGTAGGGCATGATGTCACTTTGAATGTCGTATAGAGGGTCATTGAGGTCCTTTGAGATTTCTGATGACGTGTCTTCTCCGTCTGTTCTGTTGTCATTGGCGTCACTCTGCACATCTATCTCCTCCGGTAAGAGACTCTTCCAGTCGAACTCGTACTCTCCTCCCAGTTTAAGGCTACTTAGGGTTCCCTCTTGACTAAAAAATGGCTGTGGCAGGACCTTCGGGTCAGGCTCTTCACCCCCTTCAGACACACTTGAGTCGTCCTCCATCTGTTCTGTCAGTTCCTTGGCTGATGGTGAGTGAAGTGAATTCCTGCCCCGGGGAGCTTGCTTGGCCAGATTTCTATAAAATTCATGTAGTTGTTGCAGCTCCTCCAGGCGCTTGGCAAAGTACACGGTCTTGGCAGTAAAATTTGGATCTTTGATCATCTGCTCGTATCGTGAACTGCTCTTGAATTCCCGATTGTCGCCATCCTAAACAATAAGATAATTTAAGGAGATTAATTACACACGTTCATATTGACAACAAATATTTAACAAGTCTTTCAACAACTTGTTTCTGTTCTATATTATATAGCATTTCTAAATAATCCCATATAACGTTGAACCTGGACTCACCTGTGTGTGGAGGAAGGCTGGGTCGCCACTCGGTCTAACAGGATCAGGTATCTTGAGGGGCTGAAGCGGCTCCTCAGTCCCATCCTTATCCTCATCCACCTGTTCCTCTACACCCTCAGACCCTCTCATTACTGTCATCTGTGGTCACGGTTAGAGAAGAGAGGGAAGGTTTAAGAGAAGGTAGGTGTCAATGTTAGGCTATTGTCTTATAAATATTATGCAGTTTAAAATTATATACCAGAGTGTGTGTATAATTACACGTAAGCACTTGAAATAATAATGTTCGTGTTACTACATTTATATAAAAATTGGAAGCATAGTATCCAATTCTGTGCACCTGTATAACTTTATATAGTGTTGTCTGCATGAATGGATTGTATTTACGGGTGTGAGGTGGTCGAGATTGTCTATGGACTCAGCAGACTCAGCTGGATCCTCCTGAAGGGGTGGCAGCAGGTGGCGGTGTGGCAGGAAGGGGATGAAGTGGACACCAGCCTCGGCAAGGGTCCTCTCAATGTCCTCCTCTGTCACCTGGTAGGGAGGAGTAAGTAGGGAGATTGAGTGTGTGTGTGTGTGTGTGTGTGTGTGTGTGTGTGTGTGTGTGTGTGTGTGTGTGTGTGTGTGTGTGTGTGTGTGTGCCAGATGCTTCGTCATTTGTAAGGAAAGGAGTAGTAGATAATAAAGAATAGTAGATAATTGCATGACACATGTTCGGAATTTTGAAAATAACTGATAATAATTAAGGAGGAATATGAGAAGCGTGGCATTAAAAACAGAAAATGATGTGGTGTATGCATGAGAAATATCTAACCCCTATTAAATGGGACGGGAGCAAACCAAAGATTAAAGTTATATTTACTGACGGTGGCAGCACTCAGTGTAAACTAGGCCACGGTTGCCAGTAAAGCGCATTTTCACGTTTGGTGTTACAATATCGTGTGTGTGTTTTTTTTTTTTCTCCTTTATTTGAGCGGTAGAAGAAACATCACTATGCATTCTTTCGGTTTTCTCTCAAAGGTTCTTCTTATTGTCGTTTAAAATTTGCGCTATCAGCCGTAGAAAAATCGTTGTATTGGTACCCGTGGAATTGGCCCCCGATGTTTGCAGCAACACTCGATCTCCACCCAAACGATGGCTTTACTTTCTGTACACGGAGAGGAGCCCTGATGTAGTGTATATTGTGGTGCCTGCAGGAGGGGCGGGTGGGCGTGGTGGTGGGTGGGGAATGGTGGTAAGGGAGTGGAGGGGAGGTTAGGGACAGGAAACCTAGGGGAGAAAATCTGAAGGGAATGCAGCTTAGAATATGTAAGCTTGTGTTAATGATGGATATAACACAAACATTGAAGGAATGGGAGTTTCCATGAGAGTAAAGGTAAAAGGAAGCATCTGAGAAATAATGGAAATAGTGTGAAGACGGAAATGCATAAAACGATAATATTTAAAGGGAACATGGGAAAAATATTATGAAGGAAAATGAGCTAAGTGGGAAAAAAGCATTGGTGTTGTGGGGTGGCTGAAGTGGGGGAAGGTGAGAGGGTTAACAAGGATGCATACGGAGAGAAGAAAGCTTAGAGGAACTAGACAGCCTCCCTCCCTTGCCTTGAAATAAGAGTTCTCCCCCAGCACAGCACAAGACAGGCACCAACACCAGGTCGTTTGGAAACTTTGCCGTGGGTGTAAAGCTTTCTAAAAATTACCATATTAAGTAGGTGACTAAATTATACCTAAACTTTGGGGAGGCGAATGTTTTGTGAGCTCCATGATAACGACGGAGAGAGGAAGAGGAGGAGGAAAGTAAGGAAGCTACATATGAGGGAGGAAGGGGAGGAGGACAGTTAGGGGTATCACTATGTTATTATTGCAGACTATACAGTTGCCTTCAGGGAAAGTGTTGTGCCAGAGCTGAGGCGACTGCAACATGGTTACTTCATAATAGTGCATGGCATTTTCTCTCATGTAAATCTCGCAATACTGCAACCCATAACATACGTACTGGTATTGTATATATATATTTTTTTTTTATTACAACCACCTACAGTTGTTGTGTAACGCTTTCACTGCAGACAACTGTACCTTCTTCATGTGTTTCCCAACTGGCATGTCGCATCTCTGTCAGTGTCTATTCCAAAACAATTTGTCTGCTGTCTGCTTCTTCACATAGAGCTCTCCTCGTCCATTTTCAGCCCTTTCTCTGTTGGCCTCTATCTTTGTCAGCTCTTCACCGTCAACCCCTTCCCCCTTCCAGAGTCACCTCTTTCATCAGCACACCTTTTCCTTCCTCATCCATGTGTCCGCTCTTCTTTCACTAGCCCTTCCAACTTCATCCCCTTCCCTCTTCCTATGCCAACCCTTCAACCTCATCCTCTTTTCCCTGTCATCCCTTTCCCTGTGGGCCCCCGCGAAGTCAACCTCATCTGTCGTCACTCTCATCTGTCCTTAGTCCCTTGTGCCGTCAGCCCCTGTGCCGTCAGCGCCTCATTTGTCACCCAGCCAGTAACAAGATGCTGGAATTAGTCGTCCTTCTGTCTTGCCTCAGCTAAGGGTGGGGAAGGGAAAGGCAAAGTGAGGGGATGAAAGAGGAAAGGAGGGGAGAAAGGATGGAAGAGACAATGAGAGGGAAGGAGAAACGTAAAAGAGGGATATGAACAGGTAGGGATGGAGAGAAGGTGCACCAGGAGAGGAGAGAATAAGAAACAAGAGAGGGGAGGAGAGGAAGAGAAATGCTGTTCAGAAGCGTAAATGAAAAAATTGTATATGACAAGAGTTTAGGGGAGAAAGTGAAAGTGACACAACAGAGGAAGAATGAGAAGAAAAATCTATATATTTGGTCTAATGCTCAAGAAAAGAATGAAGCTTCTGATCATATTTATTTCTTTTCTATTAATTATTGTTTTATTCATTTTCCTGAGTTTCGTCATCTTTCAGTCCGGTTTAATCAGACCAGATCCTATAAGCCCAGGAAGCCAGGACTCGCCAAATGGGTAGTAATCCGGTTATCTCCCTGGGTCGTCCCCGGAGATATGACGAGTGAAGTGTAAACAGATTCACGCAAAATGAGAGAATATTTATTAATTTTAAGGGAATGCTGTATTGATGTTTCCTTGCATGCAAAAAATTATTATATTACCCTCGCAAACGGAGTGTTCGGAAGGTTATGTTTTCAATCATGTTTGTTTGTTTGATCAAGGTAAAATGGAATTTATACTTTTTTGGCATTTTATTGGCAAGACTTAGTGAAATGTGGGTTGCTTCGTCCGTAGAGTTTATTTGTAGTTTGTCACGGTGGTCGAGTGTTTTCAAAGATTTAGAGGACACATGCGAACTGAATGAAGCAATTGTGAGAGAGAACGGAAGAAAAGTAAATAAACGTAAATTAAATAAATGTGTATTGGTGTGACGGATCCACATGTAACTAACTGACTGACTGACCTGACACCACGAGTCGACCATCTCCACGGGCACCTCAGGCTCCTCCACCTCGATGTACTCTCGATCTTCCTCAGCCAGCCAACGGTCTAAAGCGGCCTCCAGCTCCTCTTCACCCTCATCCAAGTCCCGCACCTGATGGGGAGAGACAATAAATGGATGGATGGGTTGGTGTAGTTTTTAATGAAATGTCTTTGTGCGACAGACAGATAATATGTTGCGTACTTATCATAAGAAGATTAATGCATCATGGTGAAGTGTAGAGACGTTTTTGCGAAATAATGTTAAAGACTTATATTTTTATCAGTTCATCGCTGTTGCTTCTTCTCCCAAACGTCTAGGAACTGAAGAATTAATGGCGCTATGTTGTTTGTAAGGGTTTCCCACAAATATTGTTTTACTTGATGCATGATATTAATAATGACCTCCTCCCCCTTATCTTTCTCCACCTCCTCGTCTTCCACCTTCTCATTCTCCTCTGTTCCTTCCCTTCCTTCCACTTCCACTATTCTATCCTCTATCTCTACTAGTAATTAATAGCTTAGACCCCAACTGCATCATAAGGTCCAGCAGGTCTGCTACTGTTTGATTGCTTCTGTATTCCTATGTATTCCTCCTCCTCTTACTCACCTCACGCAGGAAGAAGAGCGGCCTGCCACACACCACCTCCTCCTCAATGATACTGTCACCACCGCCGTCTTCAGAGGAGGCTTGAGATACGTCCTCCTCCATGGGGTCACCCTCGGCCGTCGTGGTCTCCTCTGAAGACGATCTGACCGACGCTCGTTCCTCGTCTGCTTCTGGAGGGGGAAGAGAGAGAGCGGTGGATGGATAGAGGGGTAAATGAGTGGATGGGCGGGGAGATAGATAGGTAGAGAAGTGATAGGTTGGTATAGATAGTCAGATAGAACAATGATTGGTTGATAGATAGATAGATTAATACATAGAACAAATAGGTACATGGATTGGTAGAAAATATGGGTTGATAGGTGAATATAGTAAATCGAATGGGAATGAATGGATTGGTAGATAGGTTGAGAGGAAGCTGGGCACGTAAGTAATCAGAAATGTTCGCTCACACACACCTAAGCCCACGATCCCTCCTTCCTTCGTCAAAAACGTAAAAAACTGGTAAAGAGTCGATTCTGCAAATTGTTCCGACAGTACTTAAAACTTTGGACAGCCAAGTGAAAAAGTATTGCGTTTACTTTCCTTTCTACTCTGTTTTACTTTCCACTTTAGTTCCCAGCAGAAAATTTTATCCACTTTCCTTGCCGACAGAAACTTTGGCACCGCGTTCCTGATGACTTGGTTAAGACCATGACATAAATTACTGTTTGTCTTCGAAATGAGAGAAACGAGTTATCGCCTCCACAGATAAAAGAAAAAAAATAAGAGTTTAATTAGTGTTGGTTGGGGGAAGGGAGAGAGGAGGCTGGTCACGGGAAGTTCCTCCTCAGTTTCCTCTCTTAACTTTCTCTCCAGCCCAAGTTTCCTCTCCCCTTCCTCAAATTTAGTTTTCCCGATGGTTAAACTTGGTCTGCCTGGTCCCGTCTCAGGCTTGGCTTGGCACAGTCTGCTCTGGGTAATGATGTTTTAACTTGGTTTACACAGTGTTTTTGTTTGACTTGTCAAGCAAAACCGAACCTTATCCTTTTTTTATATAAGGGTTTCCCGTTGAATGTGTGTGTGTGTGTGTGTGTGTGTGTGTGTGTGTGTGTGTGTGTGTGTGTGTGTGTGTGTGTGTGTGTGTGTGTGTGTGTGTGTGTGTGTGTGTGTGTGTGTGTGTGTGTGTGTGTGTGTGTGTGTGTGTGTGTGTGTGTGTGTGTGTGTGTGTGTATTGTATGCACGTGTAGACTCGGACGTAGAACACCCAGAATGTAAGATGAGTGAGGTCCAGGTTGCTCTCTGGGTGGACACTCATTGTGGTGACGATAGGGGCGTAAAGGTGTCCTAATAACTTTGAATTTCTCCTTCCTATAAACAAGTGATATATAACTAACCTATAGCATGTGAAGATCTGTATCCTCACTAACATTAATTTTCGTCAGGTCATACTCCTCTTAAAATGTAATTAGTACGGGTTTGCTCACGAGACAATACAAAGGTGACCTCCGAAAACTTGATTGATAGACAATACCCTATTATGATACTTCTTTTTTTATTTAATTATAATATATATCATCATAATATAAGATATGACTGTAATGATTTTGCTTTGGTGTTTCTGAAGTTATTAAGAATATTGCCGTGGGTGGTAAGTCCATATCCAAGAAGCTTCCGTGTCCGGCAGTTGCATTAGCTGCCAATTCGGAAGAAATATGAATTTTAAATACAGACTAAAGAGGGTCACATTATAATTAATAGAAAATATGATAATATTACTGTAAAATTATATCATGTAAATATAGAGTTTTCCGTTCCGTATCAGCTGACCTCGGGGATAATAATATATAGGATCAAATTGCACAATATCGGGAGCGCCACGACGAAGTTCTTGAATATGACCCTTAGAGATGCTTGGTTACTCGTGGCGTGGCAGACGTTCGGGGGTGACACAGATGGCGACAAGAGCAGGGGTAAGGACTGTGGAAATGGGTGGAAATGGGTAATAAAGATAGGGTAAAGAGAGAACAGGTCGACTTTATTGGACAAAACTTTCCCCCTTATTTGATTGGCCTCCAAAGTTATTATCTAAGGACAAGGGGGAAGAGAGGGAGGAGGTGAGGGGCAGCAGAGAGGTCGTGTGGTCCAGGGTTGGGAGTGGTAAAGAGCCATATTTCAAGCCAGACTATATTATAAGATTAGGTGTGATCGAGTTTGGTCAGTGTGGATACAGTATAGGTTATATCGAGTCTCAGTGTAGGGTGAAATAACACGGGGGAAAGGGAATATTCTACAGCGAGGAAAGAATCATACAAAAAAAGACAGAGAGGAACTGAAATGAAAGAGCGAAAACATTACATTCGAAGTAGAGCGATGGGAAAGGAAAGAAAAGGGAGGAAACACAACGGAGATGATAAACAGACAACTAAAGTGAAATGAGAGGGGATGTGGAAGAGAAAAGAGGGGAACGCAGGAATGAAATGAATAGGGCTCGATGGAAAGAAGAGAGAGAGGGCGTTGGAAGAAAAGAGAGGGAACGTTATATAGAAAAAAGGAAGGGAAGACAAGAGAGAAACGAGAGAGAGCGTGAGAGAGGAAAAAGGAAGAAAAGACGGGAGAAAAATTAGATAGAGCATGAGAGAGGAAAAAGGAAGGAAAAATGAGAGAGAGAGAGAGCAAAAAGGAAGGAAAGACGGGAAGGAAATGAGAGAGAGCGTGAGAGAGATGTGTGTCGTCGGGATGAAAGTCAAGATGCTGGCTAAAAGAAAATCGAGTGGATGAGGAAGCAGAGTTGCTCTTACCCTCACTTTGCATCCTAATGTGCCTCTATGTTTGTACGTGTGTGTGCATGTGTGTGTGAGCGTGCGTGTGCGTGTGCGTGCATGTGAGTGTGCCTGTGGGTGTTTGCGTCCACCCACGTGTTGCGTGCTGGTGAACCAAACATGTTGATATGTGCATATATGTGCTGTTATTATTCATTTACTCTGGCGAACGTAAATATGTTCTCTATATTTAATGGAACTGATTCACCTAGATATTCTTTTTTCAATTTTTTTTTTGTAATAATATGTTAAATCAACGTCATCCCCACAATTAAATGCAACTTCTAACATAATGAATAATGCGATGAATATTTACTGCTCTTTACTTGTAATATTGTCAAGTCGATTGCATCAGGCCTTTGAAAGTTTGATTTAGCTTTCATCTCTCTTGCAGTTTTAATCTTACACAGGAACGACATGCAGTAATGGAAATCATGCTCTCCAGTTATATTTCCACGAAGTTCTGCTTTTGATCTCTATTTCCAAATAATTCTGACATGCGAATTAAACATTTGGACTATTTCTTATCACGAATTTCGAGTCAGTGTGTTTCAATAGCTAATGATCATTATCTCATTTTTTTCTTAGGGGAATGTATATTGTGGAACTGGAACTACACAGGATATCAGTTGGTTGTAACTTACCTTGAGAGGCCATGGTACGGAGGTTGACACGTGGTGCTTCCTTGTCCACATAGATGACCTGAAGCACCTCATCCTCTTCCTCCTCATCGTCCACTTCGACCTCCGCAGCACCTGGGGTAGGGGGCGCTGAACCTAATCTAATGTCTACAGTTGATCTCGCTATAGCCGCCTCGGGCAAGTTAGCGTTGGCATCTGGAGCAGACGTGGAACCAAGAGACTCTGTCCTGCCACTCTGCTCACTCACTACACTTCGCATATCACTCTCAGGCACTTTATCAATATGACTAACTGATTGTGACTCACTTTTTGTGTGTGCAACCCCACTCGCCTGCTCCTGAGACCGTGGTTCAGATTTCGGGATTTCACAAACATTAGCGTGTTGGACTTTGGCCTTGGTCTCGTCCGTATCAACTACAGGTTGACTGGCATGAGGTTTGTCACCGTAACTACGCCTTTTACGTGGCGTCAGCTCCTTCTCTCTACTCGGTGTGTGCGACTGACCATCTTTTCTAAGGTCTTTACATTCACTGCTTTTCCGTTTTTCTCTGTGTTTTTCTTTGTGTCTAGGCGACACCTCTTCGTCATCGACTGTTTTGAATTGCGTTAATTCTTTGTATTGCTTATGTTTGGGGCTGCGTTGGCTGTGTTCTGAACCCTTAGGCTGCACCTGAGCATTCTGTGTCTCCACCCACTTCTGTATCATGGACTTCTTGTGGTCGTCCATGTAGCCGTACGTTGCCTCGGGCCCGTCAATCCATGTCTCCATTTCGTAACTCTTCATCTTATGGCCGTCATAAACCTTGGCCCGATGGAAGCGCGGCCCGTCAATCCACTGTTCCTCGCCGCCATGGTGCTGACCAGGGGCCCCAGCTGTGTCTGGATGGGGCGTCGCTCCTGTCGACCCTTTGTGCCTGCCGTGGCGGGAGACATGCGGAGACTTGGGAGACTTTGGCGTAGCACCAGTTGAAATCTTAGCACCAGAAGGAGAAGGGTACTTACTGCTAGTCCTCGCACCACTACTTACACCACCACTACCACCGCCACCACTCGCACCTTTATGAGAGTCTTTAGTCCTGTGGGGGGAGGAGTGAGAACCATCTTTGGTCACAGAGTGCTTACCAGGCTTTGACGGACTCTTACCGCTACCGGACACTTTGGACGACTTGCGAGGTGTTCGCGGAGAATCGACTTTTGAAGCACTGTCTACTGCGGAGCCTCTTAGAGCCTTGTTCATAGAGCAACGGTTGTCGCCCGAGTTAAGAGACGGGAGATAGACGGGTGGATGCTCTCCGTCTGTAGCGTCGTCTGCTGCAGGACCCACGTAGATCACTGTATCACACGACTGGGACGGCAGGGAAAAATAGTGATATACAGTGAGTTAGTACTTGGTTAGAATCATATTAGACCTTCGCATTGTACACTCGTGGTCAGAAATTGTGTCTTGATTCCTTGGCATGATGAATCACAACAAGCCGAGCTTTGGTGATTCGAACAACTGTGTGTAATAGGGAGACTCACCGATGTTCGAACCTTCAAAGCTAGGCTTTTTGAGATTCATTTTGCCAGGGGATCGGGACACAATTTCTGACCGCGAGTGTACAGTCGCCAGCACTGCCGCGTGGTACAGGGGATCATATGTTTAAGAGATTTAAGTGATTCAGTTCCTTAAGCGCACAAAGTTCACTTCATGTGCTAGTGTATCGAGGATACTCCATCTCACACACGTGGATTGTTTCGAGCTAAATAATCACAGTGGTGCTACATCTCTGGATATGTGTGAGCCCTTGTCCACGCGGCAGTGCTGGCGAGTTACATCTTGGTAACTGTATTTGACTGTCTTATATACGTCTTCAGAACTGTTTTTTTCCTAATTTAAAATATTCAGAGTTAATTATTTGACTGTATCTGTGAACTAAACTAAAAGTTAATTTAGCATATCATCATGTAGAATGCTTTAGTTTAGTGTCTTTCTACAGAGCAAGAGTAGTGATTCAAGATATGTAAAACCAAAATTAGTTTGTCACATTTCATATTCATAAGGTAGACAAGCTCTTAGCAATATCCTTCCAATATCTCTTACTTGTTCGGGACTACTCTACACTGCCACTTCCTATACCTACACAGCTTCCAACTCTGCATATATAGACCGACAGTGTAATAGCGGGGTATCAAGTTGGCGAGTATTGGTCTGGCGAAGTTGGTTGTGTTGGTCATAAGGACAATTGGATAACTTGGAAATTGGATGCAGATGTTGCCTTGATGGGGTTCTATTCCGGGTGTATATACATGTCCCGTGAGTGACAACTGGTGTTATCTTCATGAAGTAAAATAATATGGAAGAGGATGTGTTCAGCAGCAAAACAACACCTCTAATTAGGGAGTCTGTTTGTTGGCATAAATGGGAGGAATCGATAACAAACAAATTCCGTACAAACAAACTCATAGCCCCATAAGAGGTTCACTCCGATTGGTAGCCGAACTATTCCCCGGCACATAGCAGACTATTGCAAGGGTACTACTTGAATATTGTGTACCGTGTGGCTGGAGTAGGTATCGGCGTCTCAATGGAACTTCTGCCTGAACTCACTGTAGATATGACCCCTTGACACGAGGACTTTGGTATTGCAAGTGATATCGTCTGGCGTTAACCACATTAAATTTGGTTAAGCATGTCATCGAACTGAAGGATATGGAAGTGAAGGAGTTAACTGAGACTGCTTTCACCATTTGCATAAAAGGTGCTTACGGTATCACTAATGAGATTATCCTTTTTTGAGTTTTAATAATATCATAGTATGTCATGGTATTGACATAACTTCATGTCAGGAATCTCGTTATTCTCCTCCCTCACATCTGTGCAGTACATCCTTTCACTATTATATTAAATTTCGAGTTATTTTTATTATATTTCTTATTTTATTACGATTTATTTTTGCTATTATTTTCCGGTCGTCTTTCCGGTCGTCCTCTCTGTCTGTATATTATGCTGGATATAATTATAATAACTGCCATGATTAATGTTTGTTCACTCGGTATATTCCCTCCATATTCCCCCTTCCCTCTCTCCTTCCCTCCACACCAGTCTCTTCCTCTTTTTTACATCTAATTTTTTATCTGCCCTTCCTCCGCCTCATTATCATCTCGGTTCACTCCTTATTTTTCTCTCAGTATGTTATCCATCATATTTTTTCTTCCCATTTTTAACTCCTGCTCGTCTTTCTTTTATTTCCTCCAAGAGCATCTTTCCTCTTTCTTCTCTCTATATATGAATTTCCTCTGCCTTCTCCATTTATTAACTTTATTTCTCTTTCATCTTCCTTCGTTCTTCCTTCCTCCACTCCTTGTTTACCAGTTGGCCTTTCTCATCCTCCTTGTTTCCTTTCCTTTCCTGTCTTCCCAACTCGATCTCGCTATTCTTATCTTGCCTACTTTTTATCTCCTACCTACCATCTGGTCTCCTATTATTCCCTATTATTTTCCCTCTGTGCTACCATCCTCTTTCCTTCCAATCTTTCCAACCTCATCTATCTCTTCCTTTTTTTTTATATTCCTTTATATATAATTTTACTTTCCCATCCTTTCTTAGTCATTCAACACTACCCTCCCTTACCACCTGCCTCCCTTCCCTCCCTTACCACCCACATCACTTCCCTCCCTTACCACCCACCTCACTTCCATCCCTTACCACGTAGGGCCTACCTCACTTCCCTCCCTTACCACCCACCTCACTTCCATCCCTTACCACCAAGGGCCTACCTCACTTCCCTCCTTTACTACCTCACTTCCCTCCTTCCTCCACTCACCTGTTCTGAGGAGGAGGGGTCGACAGAGGATGACCCCCCCGTGTCCGTGATCGTGCCCCTGGATGACCTGCCTGACCTCGACTCCTCAGATGACCCCCCAGACCCGGAGCCACCCACGTGAGGCTGTAGCAAAGAAAGAATAAAATAGGTCAAAGGTTAGGGTGATGCAGTGACATATAGTTTCTTGATAAGCAGCCAGTTGAGTATAGCATGTTTTTTTTTTTTTTTTTTTTTTTTTTTTACGAGGAGATTGTAATAAAAAAAAATTAATGAAAGTGAGTGAGTGTATAGATTTATTCTGGTGTAGTATATACTTACTGTCCTCTTGTCTTTCTGTTGGATCGTGGCTGACCGGACCTCGTAGCCAGGAATCATTTATTGTCGGTGTATGAATCGTTGCCCACACCGCACATAGATGGCATTGTTCCCAAGGCCAGATAGAAAATATATCTTTATTTCGGTAATCTATTGTTAGTGGCCATGAAAAAAAGTGAGCAGGACCCACGTGTTTCCGGCAGCAGGTTAAAAAATTGTGTTCGGTTTGGGGAAAGTTTCTTTTCCAGGTAAGCTTTCATTCTTTTAATTAATATTGTTTAGGTTACTTTAGATTTAATATTGTTGGGTTAGGATTAAATTATCTTAATTACGTTATATAAGATTAAGCTAATTCAAGTTGTTTTACATTGATATGGGCTGCACCAAACCATATTGTTGTCAAATAGAACAGAACTGTCTTTGGTAGATAAGTCGTATCTCTCGAGCCACAAACCAAACCTATTTGGGCTAATGTGACTGGCGGTGCTCTGGCCTGGCACAACGGGTACTAGACTTGTTTGTAAGGGTGTAAACAAGGGTGTGCAATGTACTGCCGGGCCCTAATAAGATATGGTGTGCAGGCTGGCGCAATAAGTAAGTGGTAACTCTCTCTCTCTCTCTCTCATCTCTCTCTCTCTCTCTCTCTCTCTCTCTCTCTCCTCTCTCTCTCTCTCTCTCTCTCTCTCTCTCTCTCATCTCTCTCTCTCTCTCTCTCTCTCTCTCTCTCTCTCTCTCTCTCTCTCTCTCTCTCTCTCTCTCTCTCTCTCTCTCTCAGATAAATGAAAATTCTGGGGAAAAAGAGGCTCTTGTTCGTCCATTAGATAAGTATGAAGGAGGAGGAGGGGAGGGGGAAGAAGAGAAGAAAAACGAGGAAAAAACACTTAAACAGCAGCGTGGAGGAGGAAAAAAAGGAGAAAAAAAGAAAAGTGCTAGAACGAAGGCAGGGAGAAGAAAAAGAAGAGATAAATTGACTAAGAGTAAGAGTGAAAAGAGAAGAAGGAAGAAGGAAACTAGATGAGGGTGAGGCTGGGTTTCCATGGTGACAGCTCCCTCAGGTAATCACGTTTGTTGCGCCATCAAAACAAACTGGGTTGAGCCTGAGGAAGCTTACGACACCGCCATCTTTTACGACCCTCACATGACGAACAGGGACACAAGCAGTCAGGAAGACACACAGACAGACAGACAGACAGACAGACCAGCACACAGAGAGTCAGACAGACAGGTAAACAGACAGACAGACAGACAAGCACACAGAGAGTCAGACACCCAGACAAGCACACAGAGAGTCAGACAGACAGACAGACAGACAGACTGAAAAGGACACAGACAGGCCAGCACACAGAGAGTCAGCCAGCCAGACAAGCACACAGAGAATCAGACAGACAGGTAAACAGACAGACAGACAGAAAAGGACACAGAGAGCCAACAGACAAAGAGACAGACAGTTGGGTAAATAGTTAGGAAGGAAGGGTGGTAAGCAGTCGGGCAAGGTTTTATGAAAAAAGACAGACAGACAGACAGGAAGGCAAGCAAGCAGGGAGCCAAACTCATATGCAAAACAAGCACGCTCTCTGACAAACACATCGCAGTATTGCAGCAAATACGATTTTGTTCCATTTTGATATTGTCTAGGAAATGGCCAGAGGTTTGTGTTTTAGCATGGAGCGTAAACTAGACTTAGCAGGATATTAGCAGTTTGTTATGCTGCATTCATTAGAGACATGCAAGGAATAGGAAACACCACACACACACACACACACACACACACACAGTTCTCTTTCGCACTCCTTAGCTACCGGGACAATTTGGGAGTGGGTCATTTATCATCCCGGAAAGCAGGACAATTTTTCTCCTTTCCTGACGCGAGCCATTATTAGGGGCGCTCTTAACTTTTGATGGGGCAAGGGGTGGCAAGAAGGGGACGCAAAGTAGTGGGAGGGCAGGGAAGGTGAGGAGATGGACTTATGGGAGGGATTGATGGAAGGGCAGAGATTGTGAGATGGGTGAGAAGTAAAGAGTGGGTAAGGAGAGATTAAAGAGAGAAAGGGAATGATGAAGGGAGAGAGAGAGAGAGACAATTACACACACACACACACACACACACACACACACACACACAACACACACACACACACACACACACACACACACACACACACACACACACACACACACACACACAGGGAAAAGAGGGGAGAAACAGGGGGGTGGGGGGTAGGAGGCTGGATGCAGGATATGAAGGAGGAGAAGGGGGGCACCTGGGGGGAGTAGTTTATGGCTTAAAGGAGGAGGTAGAGGGAAGGATCAGTGATGGAGGAGGGCCATTGACGCTTACTGTCTATATTTCGACTTTTCTTTTTTTGGGGGGACGGATGAAATATGGAAGGGGAATGGTGAAGGAGGAGATTGGGAGTAGGGAATGGACACGTACTGTACTATCACAGTGTTTTATTAAATCTTGCCCCCTAAGACAATATGCGCTGTTTATCTTGTTGACATTACCTTGATACATCATCGTCTGAGCTGCTTATATAAACTATACCGAGGAAGTCTCTAAGTATATCAAACATTCTCTATTAACTTACACACAAGAGGGAAAGCGAAAGAGTTACAAAACCTTGCTACGTCGACGTCTGAGCCACTAATGTAAATCATACCAAAAAAGTCTCTAAGAGTATGAGACACACACACACACACACACACACACACACACACACACACACACACACACACACACACACACACACACACACACACACACACACACACACACGTGCCTGAGAGGGAAAGCTAGGAATTTGACATTACCTTGATACATCATCGTCTGAGCCACTAATATAAACCAT
>JAWQEG010006459.1:0-72500 GCA_033782935.1 Petrolisthes cinctipes
ACTCCAATGTACCACAAGTGTATAATACCCTTACCTTGGTGTTACATGCTTAATTCTCTTATATTGATATTTAATTGATGGTTGTAAATAACTTTTCATTCATTATTAATGCTATAAAAATCCTTGTCTGATATCTAATATAATACTAATATAGTATATAATTTAATTAAAGAATATTAAACATAACTTGATGGATTAAACTAACCTGTGTTGCAAAAGTTGATGGTTGCACATTGTTCATCATTATCTGGACACTTGACTGTCAGTTGAAGTTGTGGGAACTCTGGTAGGTTGTAGGGACACTTGTGGTCCATCAACTTCTGGTTCTCCTCCTCCTCCTCGTCATCATTGTTAGTTGACAACTCCACCCAACACTCTCCTCCCTGAAATAATAATAATACACATCATTATTTACATCATTATTATATTCATCTGGTAATAGTTAGGTTAGCTTAGGTTACTGTAGGTTAAGTTAGGTTTAGTTAGGTTAAGTTACTGTTGGTTAGGTTACTGCAGGTTAGATCAGGTTTGGTTAGGTAAGGTTTGGTTAGTTAAGTTAGGTTAATTAAGGTTTTGTTAGGTTAAGTTACTATAGGCTAGGTTAGGTTATGTCAGGTTATGGTAATAATTGTCATGATTTTATCTATATGCATTGCTAATAAAGAGAACAACTGACCTTCTTATTGAGATGTTTAGGTTGTCTTTCCCACTTGTAGCGGGTGAATGACAATGGGAAGGTTATCTTCCTCCGGGTGTCGTAGTACACGTGATGACACCCAACCCTAAGCTGGAGAAAGTCTTGAGGTGCCAGCTTGGTGATGACGTCTGGTGCTGTGATGGTTTTGACACTGGAATGATCATCTTCACTAGTACAGGAACACTTGATGTTGACTTGGTTATGTGGTCCGGTAATGTGATCAATGTCGAGTGTTGCCAGAGTTTGTTTATTGTCTTGATTCATGATGTGTAGACTTGTCCCCCACCTGGTATTATTATCAGGTGGAGACAATACCTGAAAGCGAGCCTCCAGGACATGTTCACCGATTTTGTTCATCTCTAATGGTTGTTGAAGCACCATGGATGACTGGTTGTAGGCGGGACATTCTGGTGAGAGAGCAAAGTTGTTAGTGATGACTGGGTTCTCTCTCTCTCTCTCTATCTCTCTCTCTCTCTCTCTCTCTCTCTCTCTCTCTCTCTCTCTCTCTCTCTCAAGGGTAATAGTGGATTATTATTTATATCAACATTTCTGCTCCGTCTCTCCCTTCTTCTCTCTCTCCTTTCCTCCATTCTTCTCTCCTTCCCTTCTTCCTTCCTTTATTCCTTCTCTCCATTTTTCTCTCATTCCTTCCTTCCTTCCTTTATTCCTTCTCTCCATTCTTCTCTCATTCCTTCCTTCCTTCCTTTATTCCTTCTCTCCATTCTTCTCTCATTCCCTCCTTCCTTTCTTTATTCCTTCTCTCCATTCCTCTCTCATTCCCTCCTTCCTTTCTTTATTCCTTCTCTCCATTCCTCTCTCATTCCCTCCTTCCTTTCTTTATTCCTTCTCTCCATTCTTCTCATTCCTTATTTCCTTCTATCCTATTCTCCTTCTCTCTATTCTTCTATTCATTCCTCCCTCCTTCCTTCTTTCCCCATCTCCTTCTCTCTATTCTTCTATTCTTTCCACCTTCCTTCCTTCCTTCCTTTACTCCTTCCTTCCTTTCTTCCTTTACTCCTTCTCTCCATTCTTCTCTCCGTTCCTCCTTCTTTTTCTCCTCCATTCTCTACCCTTGTACTTTCTCATCTCATTACCCCTCTATCTATTTCTTCTCTTGTCTCCCTTCCACCTCCTTCTCCTTCTTCATACTTTACCATCGTTTCCCTCGTATTCCCTTTGCTTCAACTCCTCCATACACCATCTTTTCCTCTCCTTTCCTTCTCTTCCTTCATACTTTACCATCGTTTCCTTCTTATTCTCTTTACTTCAACTCCTCCATACACCATCTATTCTTCTCTTTTCCTTCTCTTCCTTCATACTCTGTCCTTTCCTGTCTCTTATACATTAGAGCACCTTAATTCCTCCAAAGTATGCCAGGAAACATCAGGACCATATCAACAGAAGTAATAGTTATCTGTTGCTTGGAATAGTTTGGAGGAATTAGTGGCTCCAGATTTAACACCAACGCTGTATGTTGTAACCTATTAACTTAGGCGACAATATTTGTGGGTAATTCTAATATTGGGTATTTTTAATATTTTTGGGTAATTTTAATATTTTTGGGTAATTTTAATCAACAATGTCTCAATGGTATTTGTCTAATTGTACAGTACATTGTTTGGTTATTATACATTATACACACACACACACACACACCTATTCATTTCTCTCTCTTTTTTGTACACACACACACACACACACACACACACACACACACACACACATAGTAACATATAATAATGCAAACTTACCAGTACGTATTCCAGCATCAACAGGTGGTGTGAGAGCCAACACCATCACCACCATCACCATCACCACCATCATCATCAGTATTACACTCCGTCCACACATGATGTCTGTAATATAATAATAACCTCTGTACACACACACACACACACACCCTATCAATGTATACACACACACACACACCCTATCATTGTACATACACATGATGTCTGTAATATAACAGTAACAATAAAACTGGGTCCATTCCACAGTGGTATTCGTTTGTTACCTTCTTAACCAACCACACTTGTAAGGCTTCATTATTTTAGGGTTGATTTCACAGTGGTAATTGTTTGTTAGCTTCCCAACCAACCACACTTGTAAGGCTTCATTATTTTAGGGTTGATATCACAGTGGTACTCGTTTGTTAGCTTCCCAACCAACCACATTTGTAAGGCTTCATTATTAACCAAGAGGTGAGTATCCACATTCACAAAATCTATCCAACAGTTAGATAATAATAATCACTGTATAGTTTACTCACCAAATTCATTAAACAATTCACCCAGAAGTCATTTACACGGCTGACATTCTTTCGTTGTGGAATTGATCAACTCTTTGTAGTTTCCAATCATGTGATTGGTGTTGGTGTAGTAATATTATTTTCAGTGTAGTAAATACAGACATGAGTGTGTGCGGGGGGGTTTAGGGGGTTGCGGGGGGGTTTAGTGGGGTGCGGGAATAGGGGGACTGGCTTAGGAAGGTGGGGTTTGTGTGTGTTTTTGCGGGCTATTGGGGGGTGCGAAGGGGGTTTAGTGGGGTGCGGGAATATGGGGACAGGCTTGGGGGTGGGTTGTGTGTGGTTTAGAGGGGTGCAGGGGGATTAGGGGGGTGCAGGAATAGGCATAAGTGGGGGGCGTTTATGGGTCATGGTACAGAGGTCTCACATGGGTACCATATTAACCTACCATGGAGATAACAGTAGGTCATGTGTTGTGTGTGTGTGTGTGTGTGTGTGTGGTAATGGTATTATGGGTCATGGTACAGAGGTCTCACATACGAGGGTGGCATACCAGAAGTTCCTCCAGAACCTGATGGTTCAGCAGGTGTCGACAAACCACATCAAGTGGCAGGCCCCGAGGCAGCAAGTGTCAGACACAAGCGACACTCAGTGAAGGGAGGCTCACCCTGCATCCCAGCAGCCTGCCATGGTGGCCGGTAGCCAAGCCTCAAACGAGCAGAGACTACATTGTGCCTCCGAACCATGAGGCCCCGACGACGGTAGGAATATTTGTGACGGCAGACAGACTCGTAGTTGGTGATGGAGATGCTGAAGGGCCTCTCTGCATCTCTGCGTCGCCGTACAAGGAGGAGAGCGGCGGAGCGAACTCTAGAAAGGTAACATGTCAGGTAGAGAGGACGTCCAGCACCACGAGGAGCCAGACGGCAGGCCTCCTTCACGAGTCTGTCAACTGTACCATTGTGACGTAAACCTACATGGGATGGCACCCATAAAAATTTGACAGTCAAGATACGATGACGCAATAAGGCCAAAAATGACAAAATCTGCACGTAATTGTATTTCCAAGAATATCAGAGAGAGAAGTGAGCAGCCGATGCATCAAAATACTAAATAACAATGGGCTGACAACACCCCCTTGAGGCATACCAAGATGAAAACTGTGCAAAGGACTAAGAGCACCACTGAAAAACACACGGGAGGTCCTGTTACTGAGGTAGCCCCGAATCTACCAAAGTAGATTACCCTTTATCCCAAAGTCAACCAGTTGATCCAAAATGATGTCTCTATTAGCAACATCGAAGGCACTTAGAAGGTCAATGAAGGCCACAACACTGTCCCTGGAAAGGCTAGAGTACAGGTCGACTAGTCAGTGGTGTGTGCTCAGCTGGGGTATCCCTCGGCAAGTTTCTGGTCAACATCAAGAGGAAAACGGGTGAGGATGTAGCTGGGGAAGTTACGAGGCCTCTCGGGTGAGGCTTGAAGAATGAGAGGCAGAGACAAAAATTCACGAGCCTTGACTCTATCAATGATGTTCTGACGCTTCCTAGAGATGTAGACAAACCGGGAGGTGACTGTAGCCATCTTGACTTCAGCTAGTTCACGCTGCAATTGGAAAGCCCTGTTGACATCAGACAACCAACACAGCTTTGTGTCAGTAGATGGGTTCCTAGAGAAGGAGAGCTTGACATAGGTATCTCTCGGGGCAAAAGCAGGAAGGTTAGACGAGGGGAAGAAATGAGTATACAAGGAAAAAACACTAGGGTGAGGCAGAGAAGGTACGTCGTGCACAGCTGGAGCAAACATTGCCGTCTTGGCATTTGGAGGCAAATAGTCCACACCATCGGAATCCTGCGAGGAATCGGACGAGGTATCAACTGGTCACTTGATAGAGGTGGACGGCTGCAACCTGAGCTGCAGAGTGACCGAGGAGAGGTGGGGAGGGTTGCGTGAGGGCAGCTCAGGCCAGTGATCTGCAACTGGAGTCTCGTCGTCTTCCAACATTGCCAAGTCGGCCTCCAAGCAGGAATCCACGCTCTCCATCAGGCCAGGCAAGGCCTAGATGGGAAGCAAACAACTGGGGGAGGCGGTGGCAGAGTGGATAAAGAGATGGACTGCGAATATCAAGTACCCGGGTTCGAATCCACGAGAAAACATCTAGTATTTTTCAGAGGTGAATTGGGTCCAGCTGTTCGTCAATTATCCTAGCTACGCCAACACGTCAAGAAAATACCCCCTACATCGTCTCACAACATAGAAGATGCCCAAGCATATTCCAAGATGCTGTGAGTGACCAACATCACCACGAAGCTCCACTGTCTCATCTAGTGCGACTCCCAATAATCTCGGGGCCTCGCAAGTGTCACGGGCTACTGATAGCCTGCAGCCTAAACACATATAAACATACACACATATATATATACACATAGATACATAAATACATATATACACACATACATACACACAGAAGAGTTACACCCTTCCACTTCCTCCAGGAGAGAGACCCACCACAAGTTAGTGTCCTTCACCAGGGTGCTGTTCTCCGTCATACATTTACTACCAACATAACACTCATATATAAAGGCACCCTGTAATGTCCTTCACCAGGGTGCTGTTCTCCGTCATACATTTACTACCAACATAACACTCATATATAAAGGCACCCTGTAATGTCCTTCACCAGGGTGCTGTTCTCCGTCATACATTTACTACCAACATAACACTCATATATAAAGGCACCCTGTAATGTCCTTCACCAGGGTGCTGTTCTCCGTCATACATTTACTACCAACATAACACTCATATATAAAGGGACCCTGTAATGTCCTTCACCAGGGTGCTGTTCTCCGTCATACATTTACTACCAACATAACACTCATATATAAAGGCACCCTGTAATGTCCTTCACCAGGGTGCTGTTCTCCGTCATACATTTACTACCAACATAACACTCATATATAAAGGCACCCTGTAATCGTGTATGAGATCTGGTGGCTTTTCATTCTTCCTGTCTATGCCACGAAACAAGATCCTTTAATTATATATTGTTTGGTGGCCACATTTGAAGGACTCATTTATCTCCAAATTTCTGACTACATAACTGGGTCCCTTAATCTATACCAATGGGAATATGAAATATAATAAACCAAACCACTTTCTCAAACCAGAACAAATAGCAGAAAAGTTCATAGTTGTCCTTTCCACACTATAACAGTGGATTCAGTGCAGTGAACAAACTTGTACAGTCAGAGGCAAAAGTCAATTCGTCACATCTGCCAAGTCATGAAATACAGTATGGAGTTATAAGTTTTACAGGCTCGTAAAATGACTTACCTTATATTATTTCAAACTAGCTGTACCCAGCCCGCTTCGCTGGTCCAACCAAACTTGAAGTGGTAAGGTACGGTGCCAGAAGGAGGAGTAAAAACAATCAATTTTTTTATTTTTGTTTTTCAGCATGGTTTACATAGAGTCGCAGCCATATATAATCATCCATATAGGGGTAACTCACACAAGAGTTTGACAGCTTCCCTCTGTTCCTTAGATGATAATCTTTCCAATAAATAGGTTAACTACTATCTTTTAATTTAATACAAGCAGCTACACACTACTTAAAACAATAACATCATATGTGAACTTGAAAACATTAGACAATAAATTGTTTGAGATACCCATATGTGGATGATTGTTATTGACCGCGACTGTACAAGGTTTTTTGCTCAATCGTTTACCCGCCGCATTTTCTTTATTATCTTAAGTTTTGTTTTTTTAAGCTGATGTCGTAGTACGGCAGGTAAAGAATGTACTGAAAAAACCTGTATATAACGTAAGCAGCATAAACTTTTCTGTGTTGTGGTCAAACTTTCATTGCAAAACTTCAGTGTACACAATTTTTTTTTTGTCTTTTGGTTTGGAGTCAATATATAGATGTTCTCTGCATTTCCAACACGTCAAAGTACAACATAGAGCTGTCCATGTGTGAAGACTGGATTTTCAGATAGATCAAGCCCTATAGATGTCATGGTTTGACCTTGGCTCTTATTAATAGTCATTCCATATGACAGCTTCAGAGGATATTGTAATCTTCGAAATGTGAAGTTTTTATGTACAGTTGGCTTCACTTCCGCGTACCGTATATAAGTTAGCGTTGGCAATGTTGAACCACCTAGAATCTTGAATCCCGAACCACGTGTGATCATGAGGCGAACCAATCATTACAGAGTGAAATGGAAACAGGGGTTGAGTTGAAATGCTAAAGCATCAACAGTGATCGAGTAGTGTTATTTGATGTATTATACAAAATTAATATAGAATTTATGTCACAGTATAATTTACATGCCAGCAATTGTTTATTAAATATATATATATGAGTCACGTAGTAAGTCATTTTTATCCTGCCAGTTACTAATAAAGAGAAGGTGGAATAATCAATACCAAAACATCCATAACCCTTAAAGATTGTGTTCGTGCACCACCCACTTTATGATTATTATTTTGTTGTCACTATGATTTTAACTTTGTCATGGTAGACAATTGTAGTATGGCAAGGAAGAATAACCTGGTGGTAATGAAAGTTCCTTAAAATGTTTGTGTAATGAATTATTACCAGTATATACCTTGTCAATATTGCACCGTGAGGAGTTCACAAAAGGCTATACAAGTTGAAAACACATTCCTCCGGCTCTCTTCCTTCGTATAGTTACATAGTAAGTATCTCCGAAGAATGGAAGATAAAAGAGTGACGTTCATGTCTACGTATGATATGCATGTGTTCAATACAATTCAATTATAATGAATAAGTTTGAGTAAATGAAGTGGAAGAAAGAAGGCCATACTGGTCCTGGAGGACATTAACACGAAAAGAAAAGAAATGAAGAAGATAAACAGTAACCAGAAGGAAAGAGAAGGAAAAAGGGACAGTTGAAGAATTTCAAAGGAATAGCTTGAGTCTGCAAAGGGGCCAAACCTTTATATGTATCCTAAAATTGTTAATATATTACCATGTTATGCAATGAAACTTCCACCCTCTATTTATTGTTGCAATATATTACCATGTTATGCAATGAAACCTTCCACCCTCTATTTATTGTTGCAATATATTACCATGTTATGCAATGAAACCTTCCACCCTCTATTTATTGTTGCAATATATTACAAGTCAGCCAATTTTGTTACTTGACCACAGTCAAGACATTTTCTGATTAATGACTTTGTGTTACTGGTTACCAAAGGATATTGTTTTGTAGTGGAGTGTGACTTAACTACCCAATGATTACTCACTCACTTCTCCACACTCTGTCCTACACCTCGACCACATCCTCTTTCCATTACCCTTCTCCTTTACCCATTTCCAGTACTCACTCGACTCCTTCATTTCTCCACCACATTCTCCTTCTCAATACCTACAACATCATTTTGTGTGGCCAAACATGATTAGTTCAATTATGCAAACAGGACCTGAAATTAAATAATGTTATGTTTTGTATGCAATTACAATGCATACAATATGGTAGGATATTATATTAATCAGATGGAGTCATTAGATGGTAATGTCTAGGCCAGACAATCAGGTGTTGGAGAACCATCACAAGTGTCAGAGAGAACAGTGTTAAATTCATACACACACCTTATGAGACACACTTTCCTTTACCAAACCACTCTTTCCATCTCACTCTGTAGTGAATGGTTCGTATCAGGATCACACGTGGTTAGGGATTCTAATTTCTGGGTGGCTCAACATTGGTAGTGGTAAACGCGGAAATGGAGCCAACTGTACCTTAACCTTCCCTGGGTCATGCCCTTTCAGGTATATATATATATATATATATGGTTTGTTCCATCTATTTCTTTTGGTTTGGGAGAAAAGTTCACACAGACAAACACACACAGACAGACGCCTCTCTTTTATAGATATATTTTATTATCTGAGGGAGAGAGTGAATAGGTCATGTGTTGTCTGTGTGTGTCTGTGTGTGTGTTTAGAGTGATAATGGCCAGGAATAAGAACACATGGACCAGTCAATAGGTCATGTGTTGTCTGTGTGTGTTACTTACCTTTCCTTTGTGACCACCAGGCCACTGATGGACCGGTCCAGTGGGACTTTCACCCGTTGTTTCAGATGTCCAGCCACACCCTGAGGACTACATATAAAGGTTAGGTTAGGTTAGGTTAGGTTAGGTTAGCACTGTACATATAAAGGTTAGGTTAGGTTAGCACTGTACATATAAAGGTGTATATTAATATTGGAATTTTTTATCATGTAATGTCAGATTCATCAACAACCAATTAATTATTAATTATATTGTGGTCACAGATCAAAACCAGGGATGAATGGAAGTCATCCATGTACAAATTATCCTACCACCTCCATCAGATCCCCCCCCTCCACAAACACACACGCATGCACGTGCGTGCAAGCACGAACACACACGCATGCATGTACACACAGGCAATCACGAACGCACGCGCATGCACGCATACACGGACACACTTGAATGCATGCACCTACACACACGCGTGCACACGTACGCAAGCACAGGCACGCACGGACGCAAGCACACGGATGCACGCACGCAGGCACACGCACGCATGCCAACACACACAGCTCTCTCTCTCTCTCTCTCTCTCTCTCTCTCTCTCTCTCTCTCTCTCTCTCTCTCTCTCTAATGAAACCACAACATCAACTTGCTGTTCACTAATCTATACAAGTTAGTAAAAATGTTCACACCATGCTAAGTAAAGGTTAAGTTATTACTACTGTTACCATTAAGTGTGTGTATGTGTGTGTGTGTGTGTGTGTGTGTGTTAAAACATACGTGTGTGTATGTGTGTGTGTTAATACATATATGTGTGTGTGTGTGTGTGTATGTGTGTGTGTGTGTGTGTGTGTGTGTTAATACATACGCGTGTGTGTGTGTGTTTGTGTGTTAATAAATACGTGTGTATACTATTTGGGTATGTGTGTGTATATGTGTATGTACCGTATGTGTGTTAATACATACGTGTGTGTGTGTGTATGTGTGTTAATACATACGTGTGTGTGTGTGTGTGTGTGTGTGTTAATACATACGTGTGTGTATGTGTATGTGTGTTAATACATACGTGTGTGTGTGTGTGTGTGTTATTACATATGTATGTATACTATTAGCGTTTGTGTGTGTGTATGTTAATACATATGAGTGTATATTAATAGAGTATGTGTGTATGTATGTGTTTATCTTAATACATAATGTGTGTACAGTATATCATTAGGGTCTGTGTGTGTGTATGTGTGTGTTTATACTACCTCTCTATCTCTCCCACTTCAACTACCTCTCTCTCTCTCTTTATCTCCTCTACTACCTCTCTCTCTCTCTCTCTCTCTCTCTCTCTCTCTCTCTCCAACATTATAATGGCAATACAAGATGGTGGTTCTCCCTTGTTTCTTATATTAATAGATAAATACAGTGTGTGTTTAGGGGTTTTTAGGGGGGTGCGGGGGGATCTTGGGGGGGGTGCGGAAATAGGAGGACAGGCTTGGAGGGGTGCAGGAATAGGGGGACAGGTATGGGGGGGGGGGTTGTGTGTATTTAGAAAGTATTAGGAGGGTGCGGGGGGGTTTAGGGGGGTGCAGGAATAGGGGGACAGGCTTGGGGGGGGGGTTGTTTGTGTTTAGGGGTATTAGGGGGGTGCAGGGGGGTTTAGGAGGGGTGCAGGAATAGGCGGACACAGGAATCAAAGTGTTCCAATGTACCATAAGTATATTATTCCTTTAATTGTTCCCCTTCCTTTACCCTACCTATCCTGTCATTACCTTCCCTATCCCTCTTCTGCCTTCCCTTCCCTTCCCTTCCCTACTCCTCCTGTACCCTCCCTCTCCCTCCCCTTCCTTTACCATACCTACCCTTCCCTTCCCTTTCCTATCCCTCTTCTGCCTTCCCTTCCCTTCCCCTCCTGTACCCTCCCTCTCCCTCCCCTTCCTTTACCTTACGTATCCTTCCCCTCCCTACCCTACTCCTCTCCTCCCTTCCCCTCCTCTCCCCTCCCTTACTTTACCCTACCTACCCTTCCCTTCACTACCCCTCTTCTCCCTACCCCTCCCTCTCCCTCCTCTTTCTTTACGCTATCTACCCTTCCCTTTCCTTCCCTACCCTTCTTCTCCCCTCCCTTTCATACCCCTCTTCTCCCTTCCCTTCCTCTCCCTACCTTTTCTTTACCCTACCTACCCTTCCCTTCCCCTCATGTACCCTCCCTCTCCCTTCTCCCTCCCCTTCCTGTTCCCTCCCTCTTCTTCCCCTCCCTACCCTACCTACCCTCTCCCTCCCCTTCCGTTACCCTATCTACCCTTCCCTTCCCTTCCCTACCCCTCTTCTCCCTTCCCCTCCTGTACCTTCCCTCTCCCTCCCCTTCCGTTACCCTATCTACCCTTTCCTACTCTTCCGTAGCTGTGTAACCCTATATAAAATCAGACACATAAATATACATTACATTCAGTGTTATCAGTCCTGCGTATATCCTGGAATCAGAGATTTACAGTATAGAATAATCATTCCCTCCCTCTTGTCTGTATGCTTCACACACGCCTCACTCACCAATTCATTTTCATTCACCTTTTCCCCACATTAAGGTACACAAATGGTCATTCTGTCAGTCAGTCATTATATCAATTAATTAATCATATGTGGTGTGAAGGATGAAACAACAGAGGATAGATGGCAATCAGTGGAGTTGGTATGAGTGGTCTGGTCAACACAGAGAAGAGAGATAACATAGATACACTCAATAATTACATATGATACCGAGCTACGACTGCCATACCATGACAATATTTAGTAATTTCCTGTAATGCAGTACATTCTTATTAATTACTTGGACAGAAGAGGAGGTGAAGGCTCAGACATGGAGGCAGCTGGACGTGATGGCTCACTCCTGTTCACTAAGTTGTTGACACATTTTGCACAATGTTATATTTTACAATAAATTAATTATATTGAATGAAATATAACATTATAATGGTAATACAAGATGGTAGTGCTTCCTTGTTACTTATATTAATAAATAAATAAATTGTCTTTATAAATATAGGAACAGATAGCCAGGAAGTTAAAGAGGAGTAGTACAGTGTTGGTAAATCTGGAACAACTGATTCCTACACACTATTCTAAACAACAGAACACCAATATTAATGTTAATGTGGTCCTGTTTGTTGGTATACTTCAAAGGGATCAAAGTGCTCCAATGAACCATAAGTATATTACACCTTTAATTGGTCTGGGGCAACAACAACAACAACAACAACAACAACAACAACAACAACAACAACATTAGTAGTAGTAGTAGTAGTAGTAGTAGTAGTAGTAGTAGTAGTAGTAGTAGTAGTAGTAGTAGTAGTAGTAGTAGTAGTAGTAGTAGTAGTAGTAGTAGTAGTAGTATTGTTATTATTATTATTTTCATTATTATTATTATTATTGTTATTATTGTTATTATTGTTATTATTGTTATTATTATTATTATTAATGTTATTATTATTAATGTTATTATTATTAATGTTATTATTATTATTATTATTATTATTATTATTATTATTATTATTATTATTATTATTATTATTATTATTATTATTATTATTATTAATATTATTATTATTAATATTATTATTATTGATATTATTATTATTAATATTATTATTATTATTATTTGGGAAGGAAACCCTCTTTAATACAGGTTTTGTTGAAGATAACTGCGAGCTCTGCGCTGTTTATTTTGTAGCAAATCTTTTCTAATTTACGAATTATTTATTATTATTATTATTATTATCAGGGCGCAGTACGCACATAATCAAGCGGGACTGCTAACAGCCAATCAGGGCGCAGTATGCACAGCAGTACCTTTACTCAGGGACTATAAATATACCTGTTACCTCTAAGACACTCATTCCTTTGAGAATGGCTTTTAGAGAAAGCCGAAATGTCAGGCCAATAAACTCTTTTGGTAATTTGCTTTTCCATCTCCCAGCAATATTAAGAAAATAATTCGTAAATTAGAAAAGATTTGCTACAAAATATTATTATTATTATTATTATTATTATTATTATTATCATTATTATTTTATTCATTATCTCTACTAGTAGTTAACACCTTAGAATAAAAAAAAGCCTCTAAAGGACCAACTGGTCCGTTGCTGTTTGTATTATATTATATACATTAATATTGTATTCCTCCTCTCCCTTCCCCTGCTTTATCATTTCTTATCCCTCCTTCTCTTCCCTCCTTTATATTCTCCTATTCGTCCCTCTCCCTCCCTTCCTTTATCCTACCTACCCTTCCCTTTCTCTCTCCTTCCCTCACTTTCCTACCCCTTTTCTCCCTTCCTCTCCTGTCCCCTCCCTCTCCCTCCCCTTCCTTTACCTTACGTATCCTTCCCCTCCCTACCCTACTCCTCTCCTCCCTTCCCCTCCTCTCCCCTCCCTTCCTTTACCCTACCTACCCTTCCCTTCCCATTCCCTTCTCCTCCCTTCGCCTCCTCTCCCTCCCCTTCCTTTACCCTACCTACCCTTCTCTTCCCTATCCCTCTTCTCCCTTCCCTTCCTCTCCCCTCCCCTCCTTTACCATACCTACCCTACTCTTCCCTTTCCTTTCCTACTCCTCTCCTCCATTCTTATCTCCCCTCCCTTTCTTTGCCATATCTACCCTTCCCTTCCCTTCCCTACACATCTTCTCCCTTTCCCTCATCTCCCCTCCTTTCCTTTACAGCTTCAAATCCGCAATCAGCAATCCTCCCGTTCTTCCCCTTATCCTTTTTCTCCAATCACTTCATTTCATTTCCTCCATTTCCTTCATCCCTCCTCTTCCCTCTCCTCCTAAAGCTTACCTCATCGTTCCCTCCCAACCCTCCCTCCTTCCTCCCTCCTTCCACACACACACCCAACCCTCCCTCCTTCCCCACACACACCCAACCCTCCCTCCTTCCCAACACACACCCAACCCTCCCTCCTTCCCAACACACACCCAACCCTCCCTCCTTACACACACACACCCAACCCTCCCTCCTTCCACACACACACCCAACCCTCCCTCCTTCCCCACACACACCCAACCCTCCCTCCTTCCCAACACACACCCAACCCTCCCTCCTTCCCAACACACACCCAACCCTCCCTCCTTACACACACACACCCAACCCTCCCTCCTTCCCAACACACACACCCAACCCTCCCTCCTTACACACACACACCCAACCCTCCCTCCTTACCTACACACACACACTCAACGCTCCCTCCTTCCCCACACACACACACACAATCCTCCCTCCTTCCCCACACACACACACACAACCCTCCCTCCTTCCCAACACACACACACCCAGCACTCCCTCCTTCCACACACACACCCAACCCTCCCTCCTTCCACACACACACCCAACCATCCCTCCTTCCCCACACACACACACACCCAACCCTCCCTCCTTCCACACACACACACACTCAACCCTCACTCCTTCCACACACACACACACACACCCAACCCGCCCTCCTTCCACACACACACCCAACCCTCGCTCCTTCCCCTCACACACCCAACCCTCCCTACTTCCCAACACACACACATCCAACCTCCCTCCTTCCCCCCCCACACACACCCAACCGTCCCTCCTTCCACACACACACCCAACCCTCCCCCCTTCCACACACACACCCAACCCTCCCTCCTTCCCCTCACACACCCAACCCTCCCTTCTTCCCCTCACACACACACCCAACCCTACCTCCTTCCCCTCACACACCCAACCCTCCCTCCTTCCCCTCACACACACACCCAACCCTACCTCCTTCCCCTCACACACCCAACCCTCCCTCCTTCCCCACACACACCCAACCCTACCTCCTTCCACACACACACACACCCAACCCTCCCTCCTTCCACACACACACACACCCAACCCTCCCTCCTTCCCCACACACACACACCCAACCCTCCCTCCTTCCACACACACACACACCCAACCCTCCCTCCTTCCACACACACACACACCCAACCCTCCCTCCATCAACACACACACACCCAACCCTCCCTCCTTCCCCTCACACACACACCCAACCCTCCCTCCTTCCCCACACACACACACCCAACCCTCCCTCCTTCCCCTCACACACACACCCAACCCTCCCTCCTTCCCCACACACGCACACCTAACCCTCCCTCCTTCCCCACACACACACATCCAACCCTCCCTCCTTCCCCACACACACACACACAACCCTTCCTCCAGCCACACACACACCCAACCCTCCCTCCTTCCCAACACACACACCAAACCCTCCCTCCTTACACACACACACACCTAACCCTCCCTCCTTCCCCACACACACCCAACCCTCCCTCCTTCCCCACACACACCCAACCCTCCCTCCTTCCACACACACACACACCCAACCCTCCCTCTTTCCCCACACACACACACACAACCCTTCCTCCTTCCCCACACACACCCAACCCTCCCTCCTTCCACACACACACACACCCAACCCTCCCTCCTTCCCCACACACACACACCCAACCCTCCCTCCTTCCACACACACACACACCCAACCCTCCCTCCTTCCACACACACACACACCCAACCCTCCCTCCTTCCACACACACACCCAACCCTCCCTCCTTCCCCTCACACACACACCCAACCCTCCCTCCTTCCCCACACACACACACCCAACCCTCCCTCCTTCCCCTCACACACACACCCAACCCTCCCTCCTTCCCCACACACGCACACCCAACCCTCCCTCCTTCCCCACACACACACATCCAACCCTCCCTCCTTCCCCAGACACACACACCCAACCTTTCCTCCATCCCCACACACACCCAACCCTCCCTCCTTCCCAACACACACACCAAACCCTCCCTCTTTACACACACACACACCTTACCTTCCCTCCTTCCCCACACACACCCAACCCTCCCTCCTTCCACACACACACACACCCAACCCTCCCTCCTTCCCCCCCCACACACACACACAACCCTTCCTCCTTCCCCACACACACCCAACCCTCCCTCCTTCCACACACACACACACCCAACCCTCCCTCCTTCCCCACACACACACACCCAACCCTCCCTACTTACACACACACACACACCCAACCCTCCCTCCTTCCACACACACACACACCCAACCATCCTTCCTTCCCCACATACACCCAACCCTCCCTCCTTCCCCACACACACCCAACCCTCCCTACTTCCCTACACACACACCCAACCCTCCCTCCTTCCCCACACACACGCACACAACCCTCCCTCCTTCCCCACACACACCCAACCCTCCCTCCTTCCACACACACACCCAACCCTACCTCCTTACACACACACACACACACCCAACCCTCCCTCCTTCCCCACACACACACCTAACCATCCCTCCTTCCCCTCACACACCCAAACCTCCCTCCTTCCACACACACACACCCAACCCTCCCTCCTTCCCCACACACACACACCCAATCCTCCCTCCTTACCCACACACACACACCTAACCCTCCCTCCTTCCCCTCACACACCCAACCCTCCCTTCTTACCCACACAAACACCCAACCCTCCCTCCTTCCCCACACACACACACCCAACCCTCCCTTCTTCCACACACACACACCCAACCCTCCCTCCTTCCACACACACACACACCCAACCCTCCCTCCTTCCCCACACACACACACCCAACCCTCCCTACTTACACACACACACACACCCAACCCTCCCTCCATCCACACACACACACACCCAACCATCCTTCCTTCCCCACATACACCCAACCCTCCCTCCTTCCCCACACACACCCAACCCTCCCTACTTCCCTACACACACACCCAACCCTCCCTCCTTCCCCACACACACGCACACAACCCTCCCTCCTTCCCCACACACACCCAACCCTCCCTCCTTCCACACACACACCCAACCCTCCCTCCTTACACACACACACACACCCAACCCTCCCTCCTTCCCCACACACACACCTAACCCTCCCTCCTTTCCCTCACACACCCAACCCTCCCTCCTTCCACACACACACACCCAACCCTCCCTCCTTCCACACACACACACCCAACCCTCCCTCCTTCCACACACACACACCCAACCGTCCCTCCTTCCACACACACATCCAACCCTCCCTCCTTCCACACACACACACCCAACCCTCCCTTTTTCCACACACACACACACACACCCAACCCTCCCTCCTTCCCCACACACCCAACCCTCCCTCCTTCCACACACACACCCAACCCTCCCTCCTTCCCAACACACACCCAACCCTCCCTCCTTCCACACACACACACCCAACCCTTCCTCCTTCCACACACACACACACACCTAATCATCCCTCCTTCCACACACAAACACATCTAACCCTCCCTCCTTCCACACACACACCCAACCCTCCCTCCTTCCACACACACACACCCAAACCTCCCTCCTTCCACACACACACACACCCAGCCCTCCCTCCTTCCACACACACACCCAACCCTCCCTCCTTCCACACACACACCCAACCTTCCCTCCTTCCCCACAGACACCCAACCCTCCCTCCTTTCCCACACACACACAACCCACCATTACACAGTACATAACACTGCCTGCACAATTTATCACAGGATGTACCCAAAAAAATTAATATATTTATAGTTTGCACATTATCATGACATTTCCACTGTCACGAGAGAGAGAGAGAGAGAGAGAGAGAGAGAGAGAGAGAGAGAGAGAGAGAGAGAGAGAGAGTCAGTTACATAGAAACACACACCATAACAGACCTTACAGAGAGAGAGAGAGAGAGAGAGAGAGAGAGAGAGAGAGAGAGAGAGAGAGAGAGAGAGAGAGAGAGAGAGAGAGAGAGAGAGAGAGAGTTAAACTTTGCTATAACAGTAAGGAATATATACCAATTTTACCAACAATAAATAATATTACTGATAGACAATATATAAATATAAGTGTCATATCCCAAACATTGATATAAAATAACACACATACTGCATGCTGTATGTATTATGTTCATACTGAAATGTTAATTAATACTTAATTAAAATATAAAGATATAAGTAATAATCTTTTCTCTCATGACAAACTGAGGTGGTATAATAATCAGGTTATAATAATATGTGTTCTTAGTGGAACGCTTGTCACTGTTATTAGACAAAATATAATGCAATAAAATAATACATGTTACATATACAGAGAAAATATAATTATGTAGTGTTACAAGACAAGATAAACATACATGAAAGACATAGAGCTAAGCCTCTATTGGTTTTATATACTGTGTGTGTGTTAATGTGTGTGTAGCCTTGTAATAATGTATGTGTGTTAATGTGTGTGTTGCACTGTAATAATGTATGTGTGTTAATGTGTGTGTAGCCTTGTGATAGTGTATATGTGTGTTAATGTGTGTGTAGCCTTGTAATAATGTATGTGTGTTAATGTGTGTGTTGCACTGTAATACTGTATGTGTGTTAATGTGTGTGTAGCCTTGTAATACTGTATGTGCCCTAATGTGTGTGTAGCACTGTGATAGTGTATATGTGTGTTAATGTGTGTGTAACCTTGTAATAATGTATGTGTGTTAATGTGTGTGTAGCCTAGTAATAATGTATGTGTGTTAATGTGTGTGTAGCACTGTGATAGTGTATATGTGTGTAAATGTGTGTGTGGCCTTGTAATAATGTATGTGTGTTAATGTGTGTGTAGCACTGTAATAGTGTATGTGTGTTAATGTGTGTGTGGCCTTGTAATAGTGTTAGTGTGTTAGGTTATAATAGGTATATATAATAATCAGGTTATAATAATATGTGTTCTTAGTGGAATGCTTGTCAATGTTATTATTAGTTTACCCTTTCACCGTAGAATGTTAAAAAAATATATATAATTATAAAATTGCACAAAGGCTCCTTCTCTCCCTCCCTCCCTCCCTCACACACTCTCTCCCCTCCCTCTCCCACCTTCTTCCTTCACTGTCCACTCTCTCGCTCCCTCCCTCCCTCACACTCTCTCTCCCTTCCCTCTCCCTCCTTGTTCCTTCACTGTCCACTCCCTCCGTCCCACACACTCTCTCTCCCTTCCCTCTCCCTGCTTCCCTCCTTCAATATCTAGTTTCTCTTCATCTCTTCCTGTGATGAGATAATCTCCGTGAACGTCAGCCAGGCCGCATATACCGAAACTGTTGTTAATTTCGGCACTATCTAAATTATCAGCCAATCAGGCGCCTTTCTCTCGTCATGACGTCACCTCCGATTGACCAATCACACTCTTCCAAAGGTATGACGTCATTGCGTCGTTCACTCCAACGTATGCGATTACACCAATTATTATTATTGTGCATAATAATACTAATAATGATTATTATAATACGTTATTATTATTATGCATAAATATCAGCCAAAGAAGTGCACTCTGGAGCATAAGGTCTGATCCAGTTTTTATGCGTTATTGCCGCCATGACGTATCTGCTGCATGCGCCACAGTCGCCAGAGTTGCCAATTTAGCGCTTTTGGAGCTAGATTCGGCACTTTATAGAACAATATAGCTCTTACAATTTGGCTCTAGTGCCATTTGGCAGCTGCTTTTCTGTGTTTTTGTTGCGCATTTCTTGGTGGTTTTAATTATTTCAGAGTCCTGACATAATAAAGAGTAATAAGTAAATAACAATCAGAAGGTTTTGTGGGACATTTATCAAAAATAGCGCTTTTTTAGCGCTTTTTGGGAGTAAGTTTAGCGCCTTAAGAAATTTCCAGTTGGCAACTCATGACCAGTTTATTTATACTACTATATACTACTATACTACTGTACTACTATACAGGTGTATTATATCAATAAAGTTGGTGTGCATATCACTTTGTAACTTACAACTAAATTATAGTATCAATTAGAATAATAGCCAGGTTGACCCTTTACGATATACAAGAATATAAATGGAAAGCTGTTAAGCAATATTTCAGTGCAAATTGCCAGGAGATTGAATAACCCCACAAAGATAAAGGACCTCGATGCTCCATGATGTTGGGTATAATCAAAGGGAGAGAGAACACAAGACAGACCTTAGTTACCATCATTTATTTTCAGTCTTATCTACAATCAAAATCATCCCACCATTATTTCACGAAATAAATGAGGTACAGTAACGAGCACTAATAACTAATTAGGTGTGCTTGGAATACCTAGAGACCGTAAATAAATGCACAATAAGATCTCCATTGGAATTACAGTACTTCGTTGGTGAATTGGACTGTTCAAAGCTTCAACCAAAGCTGTATACCTTAGTGCTCGTGACTGTATAATGGAAAAAATGACAGCTGTCGTAAAGGAGTGCAATGTTTTTATATATATTTTTTTCACGATGATAAGCGCGAGTCATTAGTTAATCGGAATATGACGTCATGACACAAGAGAAGCTCGTGAGTCTTGAGAGGCTGATATTTCAGATAGTCACTTTTTTCACTTCAGCTTAATTTTTAGTTCATTTTTTATTAGACTGACGCATTTTTTACTATAATGTTAATCCTCTACCATTATTCCGTTTGTATTCAAAGAACCAAGTAAATATTTACTGAAATTAATGAGGTATAAAGAAATAAATGATCACTTCTACCATGAAAAAGTGCAATGTCTTATAACAATAAAAGCAAGCTATGAAGTCATACCTTTCGGAGTGTGATTGGTTAATAGGAGGTGACGTCATGACGAGAGAAAGGCGCCTGATTGGCTGATATTTTAGATGGTGTCGAAATTAACAACAGTTTCGGAATATGCAGCCAGGCCAGGCCAACTCCCAGCCATGGTAGTAACCCCTCAGTAAACGGTTTTAATTAAGGGGGTGCGGGAATAGGGGCACAGGCTTGGAGGGGGGGGAGCTTAGGGGGGTGCGGGAGTAGGGGACAGGCTTGAGGGGGGGATTAGGGGGGTGCGGGAGTAGGGGGACAGGCTTGGGGGGGTTTAGGAAGGTGCGGGAATATGGGGACAGGCTTAGGGGGGTTGCGGGAATAGGGGGACAGGCTTGAGGGGGGGTGGGGGAGTAGGGGGACAGGCTTTCTACCCACCCAAAGTCTGTCCCCCTATTCCCACACCCTGCAAACCCCCCCCAAACCTGTCCCCTACTCCCGCACCCCCTTAAACTCACGGACCTGGGGCTTACTATACATTACTAATATTATCATTACTTTATTTATTAAAACTAAATTGGTCTCCAACCAATCACTTATTATGATCAATATTAAATATTATAATATCACCTGACAATGTAATGGTTAATGTTGGTAGTGTTGGTTCACAATGTCCAAGTGTACCTATTATTACTCAAAGAAGAATTGAGGGAGGATTGCAAGGTGCAACTGTTCAGTACAGAAAAGAATGTATGTTGACACAGAAGAAACCTGACCAAAGAAGAATATAGGAGAGGAAAGATAGGAAGTGATAAAGAGAGGGAGAGATTATGAAGAATTACAGAGCATTTCAAAGGAAGACAATCCAAAATAGTTGAGTGCAGGATTTAATTAATAGTAACAACAAAACACTTTACCCAATATTATGTGTAAGGTTCTTCTTGATAATAAACTCCAGAGATTGAAGCACTGTAATGCTGAAGTTGAGAAGGATTTATACAAACACAACACTACAAGATGGTTGCAAATCCAGTAGTGACCACACACACACATACACCTACGCACACAGGAAGTGTCATGACGTCATCCATTGGGACAGTGGAGGAAGAGATAAAACATATTAGATTATGAATTCCAGTGTACTGCGAACAACTTAATCCTTTGTAAATTATTGTGTCATTACAACTTGTTAAATCAATATAGTAACTTTCATATTCCCCTTGACAAGGGTTGTATATTATTACCATACACACCTTTAGGATGTAGGGAAGAACACTAGAATCTATGAGTGGAGGACTTGTAGGATCACACAAACACACACACACACACACACACACACACACATACACAAACACACACACACTGTACATGTTATAATTGCAATTAATAACTTGTTTTATTCTGTGTAATAACTGGTCTTAGACACCTGATAATATTTATATATTGGCTAAACAAGGGGATAAAAAACCCTTTGTTCTTACTATAATATTGTTTATAGTCCCAGACCCAAAAGTTCTCGTTGGTGACGTCAACCTTGGAGAGAGAGGAAATAAACTCACTCCATTTTTGCCTCAACGATGGGGGTTTCCTGAGTGTTAACAGAGAGAGAGAGAGAGAGAGAGAGAGAGAGAGAGAGAGAGAGAAAGAAAGACGAAGGTTTAATCAAGTATGGAGAGAGGGAGAGAGAGAGTGAGAACGAAATCGAGGGAGAAAGGGAGGGAGGGAGGGAGTGTGGGAGATAATGGCCTACCTTTGAAACTTATAAGAAAGGGGAGAATAAAATGTCAAAGTAGAGTGTAATGTAACACTTGTCATCACCACCATTCCACTCGTATCATTATGAACACACAACAACTAATGTATTTCATCAATGGTAAATAGATGGGCAGAAAGATACCAATATAAATAAATAAATATTTATATATACATATGTATATATAGCTTTACTGTGTGTATTGGTCAGACAGTTTGATTCAACTACCTGCTGTCCAGTAAGGATAGAGAAGGTCAAGTTCCCTCAATATAATATTATTGTTAGCTTCACTGTGTGTGTTGGTCAGACAGTTTGATTCAACTACCTGCTGTCCAGTAAGGATAGAGAAGGTCAAGTTCCTTCCATAAGATGGTGTCTCAGGGAATCATAAACACAGCTGTACAGTCAATACCAATAATATTACAGATGACCATATGTGAACTAGAATAATTTAACAACAAATTCCTCAAAGTTATAATATTATATATGTTGTGAAGGTGGAATCATAATATTATTGAGAAATATATGATATTGGTGCAGGAAGGTTTTTGTTTACGGATACCAACACACAGAAATATATATAATGTTGCCAGAAAGTTGTATATTCAATATACCAAAGCATTTTCAGTCATAGAGGTAACGTTGCAAGAATACAATAATGTTGCCAGATACACACGTCATCAACATAGATAATGGCAGTGTGTGTTATGCCATTACATGTTGTTTTTTTGTTCTATAAATACAGTACTTCCCCTCCTGGCCTCCCCTCTCCCCATTCAGTGTTAAGTAACCTTCCATTTATACCTCCATTGTTATGAAGTATTAATTTAAACTTCGACATGTATTTTAGTAACATGAATATTTCGTACATGTTGTGACTTAACATTATTTGTTACCATTTGTTTAACACGGGTAATACAGTGTGACAAATAATCTTCTTTCCATTGTCTCTATCAATCATTCCCTCTTTTGTTCCTTCCTATTACCACACTGGACTCTGATTCTTTCTTGTCTTTCTATTCCCCAATCTCTCCTATCAGTTTCATTTCATTGACTCGTCTGTATATGCCTTACTCACTCTGATATATTCTATGTTTTAAGTTGTCATTGTACTGACATTAAAATAGAAATAGGCGTATACCTTGAAGTTATAATGCGCACAACCTTACTCATATTAATGTTTTTATTAATTATTATATCCATCGTGATTATTAGTATTCAATAGCATCACCCCTCTTGATGACTTTTCTTGCTCACCTAACTCTCCCTTGGTGTATACTTCACTCCTCCTTACAACTATCATAAATAGACATAATACTTCTTGCTTTATTACACACCTGTATCCTACCTTGTAATCATTTAATCCCTTCCCTAACCCATGACATTCCTACTACCATTCTCCTCCATAATAATGTTTTCCACATCCACCTTTGTCTCAAGCATGAGGGAGAAACTTTCAATTTAGTATATATTTCAAATAATGTTCCGTGAAGGATTGAAATCTATGACAACCTTAAGTGAGGTATTGATATGAGTTTAATAAATGTTTAGCCAAAGCATCACTGTCAGTCAGTGGTTCTTAATATTATCTGTCCGGCAACCTTCTGAAAGAATTCTTGACATTCCATGACCCACACAATAATAAAGTGTAGTTTTAAACTTTGTGTAAGTAGGATGATAACTTAAGGAAGACTTTGTAATTCCAAAACTCACTGACAATATCTACGTACGTTAAATGTGCAACTGATAACGTTACTGTATTTGTGCAACGTCACCATTAGTGTTAATATGTAAAAGGCAAATTACTATATTAATTTGTAATTATTTTTGTTTGTGGAAGTGATCCATTATTAATTTTATTGTTCTGAAATGCCACATTTATATATAGTATCCTTATTTGTGTGTGATGCCTCCATAATGTAGAAATCTGTAGCAGAGAGCAAGCGTGGACTAAGTAAAGAACCTAAGCAGAGATGTGTGTGTTTGTTTCCCCACAAATTAACCAAGTAAAGAACCCAAGCAGTGATGTGTGTGTGTTTGTTTCCCCACAAATTAACTTCACATTCCACCATCCTGATGGGCTAAAAACGCTCTATAATATTTCATGTCCTATAATTTGACACACTATTATAATTCCATACACTCTTTTGTACTGCACACCTGCCAGTCAATAACCATTTTCTTTCGATTTTCTATTTCTGTTTTTATTCCTTGTCACGTGTCATTGTTCCAGTTTAATGTGTGTGTGTTTTATCGCACAGAGAGCACATTTTTTTCCTGTCTTGATTTGTTTATCTTCATCCGGTCTGTCCCACATCTAAACAAACTCTCTCTCTCTCTCTCTCTCTCTCTCTCTCTCTCTCTCTCTCTCTCTCTCTCTCTCTCTCTCTCATGAGACAAGACAAGAACGCTACTGTCAAATACTCTGTATAAAACTCTCTTGCGTAAAGCATCTATGAATGGGCGGTACAACGAAGTTGGAGGTGTGTCTGGGAGACACTCATAAAATTATGTACATATCCCCTTTGTGGGTCTCATTTGTCACGGCTGCCTGGGAGATGCTCCAGAAAATCTCATCTGACCTTCGCCCTACTGTACAAAGGTATCCCGCTCTTGATTTCTAGGCACAGCAATATGTAAACGAGTGGCAGGAGCAGTAGACCCAGCAGGTAGAATATAATAATTTACAGGCAGAGCAATATGTAAACGAGTGGCAGGAGCTGTACACCCAGCAGGTAGAACATAATGATTTACAGGCACAGCAATATGTAAACGAGTGGCAGGAGCAGTAGACCCAGCAGGTAGAATATAATTATTTACAGGCACAGCAATATGTAAACGAGTGGCAGGAGCAGTAGACCCAGCAGGTAGAATATAATGAAGCCAAAGTGTGACATGAACAGAGAATAAAACTGGCACCAAGGAGCACTGGTTCTGAGATGTTATCAGTCCAGATATGAGGATGAGATCCTGATAGCGACGTGTATAAATAAAAATGGTGTTGTCATCTAGTCGGGCAGAAAAGAAGCTACGGTACCAACATCATCACGAAGCTCCACTGTCTCATCTGGTGCGACACCCAATAATCTCGGGGCCTCGCAAGAGTCACGGGCTACTGACAGCCTACAGTCCCGAGGTTGAGGTATAGAAAAAAAAAAGTACCTTCCCGAAGCTAAAAGGTCATGGCATGATCGGTGGAGGTACAGAAGAAGGTGATGTGGCTAGAAGCTATGTATACAAGTTAAAGAGTTTGTCCAGAGGTGAGAGACCATCCTATATACAGTATACTTCCTGGAGAAAGAAAATACTCGGCTGATGAGGAAAAACATAGACCATGAGTTGACTGAGTTAAACATAACTGGTGATACCACAGACGCTCCAGGAGATGACAATAAGAGCGAACCCTATGCTTGGAGGAAGAAGTCCAGAGAGTAGAGGTAGATGAACGACCTGGAGAAGGAGACAAACCAAGAGAAGAAACTGACACACAAATCTTCTCAAGACAAGTGTCAATAGTACCCATCTCGTCGGTAAGGTAAGGGTGGTGACGGCTGAGATGATGGATTACTGAGTCTCAACAACGGTGGAGAATTTGGGATTAGAAGCGGACAAAGAGGCAACCAGCCTGTCACTCCTGGCTTCATGGGCAGAAAAGCGGTTCTCCAGGGAACTACATCGTGCCATGACAGAAGCAACAAACTGGAGGAGGGCAAGGTTCGGAGGTGGGGCAGGATTGTTGGGAGGAATACACTGGGAAGGTGATGGTGGATGCAGTGCTGTGGTAGTAGACTGTGGTAGTAGACTGGGAAGGTGATGGTGGATGCAGTGCTGTGGTAGCAGACTGTGGTAGTAGACTGGGAAGGTGATGGTGGATGCAGTGCTGTGAACAAGCAGGGGTACTGGGGAAGTATTTGTAGCCCCCTACCCCAGGGAGACCTCACATGGTGGAAGACATGAGAGGAAATGGAAGGAAATCTCAAGTGGAGGTGGGTGAGGAAGACTACAGTCAACAGTAATACAGAGGAACCATCCTAGAGGAAACGAGTCAGAACCCTGAATGTTGGCAGCATTACCAGGCGTTGTAGAGCTTGTAGATGTTATGGAGAGAAAGAAGATGGATATATTGTGTGTACAGGAAAGAAGATGGAAATTAAATAAAGCAAAGGAGATAGGCATTGGTTATAAGATGCTGTACAGTGGAGCTAACAACTATGGAAGAAGTGGATCATTATCAGCAAGGATATATTATGAAAGATAAGGAAGTGTAGGTTAAATGAATATATTATAGAATAATGCGAATAAAGGTGTGTAGTGGAGAAAAGGTGTTGAACATAGTAACTAGATGTGTTCCACAAGTAGCATGTGAATAGGAAGATAAAATTGAGTTCTGGAGAACAATGAATGAGTTCATGACGTCGATGTTTGCAGACGAGAGAGTAATTATCGGATATGACCTAAATAGACATGTTGGTGAAAATATAGGTAGAGTTTATGGAGGACATGGCATCGGCGAGATGAATGAGGAAGGAGAATGAAGCGTGCATTTCGCAGTGGCATTTGATCTTGCAATTTGTAACACCTTCTTTACGTGCAAAAATTATGCTACATACAGCAGTGTAGTAAGGCAGACACAGATAGATATCATTTTGTATAGGAGAGGGCAACTGGCTGAACTGAAGAATTGTAAAACGATAAGAGGCGAAAGTGTTTAGGGGGGTGCAGAAATAGAGAGACAGGCTTGGGGAGGGGGGGTTGTGTGTGCTAGGGGGGTACGGGAATTGGGGGACAGGCTTGGGGGGGGGGGGTTGTGTGTGTTTAGTGGTATCGGATTATTTTACTGCAGGAATTTGAACTTCGAAGGGAGAACCAAAGATAAAAGGGTGTAGAATGAAACATCAAGAACTGAGGCAGACTTTAATGAAGCATTTCTGTGTAACATCAAACCAGAATAAATTACGAACACCTGGTGGAAAGAGAATATTAATGTGATTTGATAAAGAGGAAGAAGTTGTCAGTAAAACATTTGGCAAAGAACAACAAAATAATAAAGAAACTTGGTGGTTGAACCAGAATACACTGGAGAAAAATCAGTAAACAGAAAAAAGCAAAGAGAGCCTATGACACAAATGTTTCGAAAGAGATTAGAGAGGCTTGGAAAGCGGCTTGTATAGAATACAAAGGAGCAGTAGCACAGGGTAAGGCGACAGCAACGAATGATTTCTATGAGTAGCTAGAGGCGACAGAGGGACAGAAGAATATGTATAGGATAGCGAAGAACAGAAACAAAGCCACCAAAGATCTAACACACATCAAGTAGATCAAGGATGAGGAGGGAGAGTGTTGACAGATAAGGATGGTGTAAATACATGGTGTATTTTAAGAAATTATTGAATGATTGATTGATTGATTGATTGATTGATATATATTAGGCTCCGCAACAGCGAGGTCATATAGCGCAAGAAAAAGGTGATGGAGAGTGGAGACAGCAAGCAGGAAGGAGATAGAAAGGAAAGAGGGACAGTTGAAGAACTAAAAGCTTGTGGCTGGGGCCGAAGGGGCGCCAAAACCCTTAAAGTTTTGCCCACATCACCAGGGAATTATTGAATGAGGAAAACTATAGAAGATGGAAATCAGCATGTAAGAGAAGTACAAGATATTAACCCCTCCGGGACGGGGCAAGAATGGAATTACGCGCTGTGAGTACGGGCCCAATACTAACTTTTATCCTGCCTGTCCGGGTATTTCCCGGAAAATCACTCTACTTCTCTTACTCCCTACGTCTAAACTACAATACTGAACAACTTAAATTTGATTGTGTACTCACCATCAACTCCTCCTCTTTCCATTAAAACCAACCCCAGCTCTCTAGGACACTCCATTGCCGAGAAATCAAGTGAGGAATGGAGGTCACTTTTCCCGTGAGAGCGAGGCTGCGTTCGCTTTGTGAGCGTGGCTCTGACAAGGACTGGCGCGGGTGGAGGAAAGATGGCCGCCGGCAGAATGACGCAACACTTGCCTCCCCCGGGCGACACGTCGTATGGTTCGTGTGCATCCTACCATTACAGCCCCTGTATTATTTGTGTGGTTAGCTGACCATTCCAGAGTGGTTTTATGCCCTGGAGAGAAGCGTGGGAGTTATGTACAGTATTTACGCGAAACATTTTCAGTGTCATTCGCACCATTTGTTCATGTTCAACGTAAATATAAATGTGTCACTAGCACTGTTATCCTTATTTTCTATAAATTTTTGTATTTTGTTGTTTTAAATTTTTTATTGTCATTTTTTCTATGCGTAAATGTGTCACTCTCACTTTTCTTATAGCCTAAATAGTGTCACTGTCACCAAGTGTCACTGTCACTTTATTCGCATACTCCCATCACTTCCTGCTTCTATATATATTCCAATATATGGTAGTCTGAGAAGCAGTTTCCAGGGCATAACGGCACACAACATTCCTTGCACCAGAAGCGAGTTTCCTTGGACTTCTGGGGGTGACGTGTTGTGTGCCTGCAAACATAGCAGCGACGAGAGCCTGGACGTCCTGACGGCAACGGTGGCAGATTAGTAAGGTAGTGGCGAGCCATATAGCCACTCTGCTGCAACCTGTCAGGCCGTTGTGCCGCTGCCTGTCTGCCTTGCTGTGGTTGCACAGTGCTGAACCTCTCCAGGAGCTGAGATATCAACTCTAGCTCGAATTCCCGGAGTGCCAACTTGGAGTCAGGGTGATGCTGGAGGTAGAGTATATAACAGTTCAGCACTGTGACATCAAGAAGGTGGAAGAAAGCCTTCTTGTACCACTTACAAGTTTTTCTCAGACAATCGATGGAACTCACCATCATGTCTGACTTATCGACGAGTCTCATATTGATGTTATAATCGAGCACAGCATCAGGCTTGTAGATGGTATCACCTGTGCCGCGCTCAGTCTTCCCAGAATCCTGCATCACGCCCCTGTTCACGGTGGTGAGCATATTGACGGGGCGTTTATCGTGCCATTTGATGGCCAGCATGTTCCCACATTTCTTCTTGATGCAGTCGCCCCTCCGGGTGAGAGGGAATGCTGGCCACCCCTTCCTGTTGACACGAATAGTTCCGCAGGATCCTGTTTGGTGCTGCAGGAGAAACTGGCTAAGTGCTGGAGAGGTGTAATAGTTATCAGTGTACAGGATGTGGTTGTTGTCAAGGTAATCCCCCATGAGTGTCTTGACAACACTCCCGCTGAAGCCAAGAGGGTCGTCGGCCGGGACATCCACATCCGTACCTGAATAGAGTATAAAATCCAACACATAGCCAGTCTTACAGTCGCAGATGACATAGAATTTGATGCCAAATCTATGCCTCTTTGACGGGATGTACTGGATGAAGGACAGCCTTCCCCTGAACAGCACCAGAGACTCGTCGATAACCACTTTCTGGAATGGTCGAAAAAATGCTCGTATTTTCTCCTGGAGGATAGACATTACTGGCCTAATTTTCCACAGCCTGTCGTTCGGGTGTGGACCCATGTTGGGGGCGAAGTGCAGGTAGGACAAAATGTCCCTATATCTGTCCCTGGACATGTATTTCCCGAACGCAGGTGTGGATATCAGGGCGTGTGTGTTCCAGAAGTCCTTGAGGCGATGTTTCTTGACATGAGGCATCATCATGGTCAAAGCTAACCACACATCACTCACTCACTCACTGTTCCCTTAACCCTCCTGGGTCGTGGGGGCGCTGCACTGTAGAGTGGTACACATGGTCTCTCCACCCTTCCCTGTCGTGGGCAAGAGCCTGGGCACCTGCCAGGCTTCTCTCTGTCCATTCCTTGATGTTGTCTGTCCATCTCTTCCTCTGTCGTCCCCTTCTTCTCCCTCCCCTTACCGTCCCCTTGAGTATGGTCTTAGCCAGTCCATCGGATCTTATTGTATGGCCATACTATTGCAGTTTGCGTCTCTTGACTGTGGTCAGCAGATCTTCATACTGTCCCAAATGCTGTCTTATCCTTCTCCTCACCTCCTCATTGGTAATATGGTCTCTGTATGATATACCCAGGATTCTCCTGAAACACCTCATTTCCAATGCTTGTATCCTTCTTTGTAATTCAGCTGTCAGCGTCCACGTCTCGCAAGCATACAAAAAGACAGACAGAACTATGGCACGCAGGAGCTTGAGTTTGATTTTTAGACTGATATTTTTGTCTTGCCATACAGTTTTTAATTTTGCTAATGCTGCAGTGGTCTGAGCAGCTCTTGAGAGGATTTCTATTTTAGATCCCTCCTCATTAATGATAGACCCCAAATATTTGAAGTGTTGGACTGTTTCTAATAGTTGACCCCTGACTGCAATTGGAGTGTGTATCCCTTCTGTGTTGTTAGTCATGATCTTTGACTTTTCGGCACTTATTTCCATGCCATAATTTGTAGAGGCTGTGTCCAGGTTATGCACCACTCTCATGAGTTCTTCCTCGCTTCCTGCCATTACATCGATGTCATCTGCAAATCTGAGATTAGTGATGGTCTGTCCTCCAATGCTTACTGTACCCATATGATCTTCAAGGGCATCTGTCATTATCCTTTCCAGGAAGATGTTAAAGAGTGTCGGTGAAAGGGGACAACCTTGGCGGACTCCCACTGTTGTCCGAAACCAATCACCAACCCCGCCCTGCATCAGCACCGCACTACCGGCTCTAGCGTATAGTTGCCTGATTGTTTCTATCAGTTTCTGTCCCATGTTGTATTTATGCATAGTGGCCCACAATGCATCATGCCACACTCTGTCAAATGCCTTTTTAAAATCCACAAACAGGTGGTAGATGTCTTGTTGATGCTGGCTGTATTTTTCACCTAGAACACGGAGATTGAAGATTTGTTCTGTAGTGCTTCTTCCTTTGCGGAAGCCAGCCTGTTCTGCAGCAATAATTTCCTCTGCTTGAGGAGTAAGTCTATTCAGAATCACCTTTAGCATCACTTTACTTGCATGGCTGATGAGACTTATAGTTCTGTAGTTTGAACATTGCTGAATGTTTCCTTTTTTGTGAAGTGTGATGATGAGTGATTGTGTCCATGTTGAAGGCCATTCCCCTGTCTCCCAGATCCTGTTGCATAACCGAGTTAAAAAGATTGTCATATTTTCTCCTCCATTTTGTATTAATTCACCTGGTATGTTGTCAATTCCTGGTGTTTTGCCATTTTTAAGCGACTTTATGGCTAGTTCTATTTCTTCTCTTAGTATGGGGAAATCATCTAAGTTTGTTGATTGTGGGCAATTAAGAACTGTAGGATCACCATTTATTTGGTGATTATAGAGCTCTGAGCAGTAATATCGAAGTCAGCCCATTGCAACATCTTACTATGTTCCCTGCCTGGTCTATTGCTGAGTTGCACAGAGAGTTGTTTGAAGGTGTTTATCTCCTGCATCATGTAAGTCATCAATATTATATCAAAAAAGGCAGTGAAATAATCTAATATTGATGACCTCTGACGACAGGGAAATGCGGCCTGTATACCTGAATGACTGTCGTCAAAGGCAGGTATATCAGGCGCAAATTCATCGCAATCCGTCCACACATAGGGATCAGCGGGTCTATGACGAGGTGCGCCGCGTTGCTGTCGTTGTTGGCGTTGTTGTTGTGGTGGTGGTGGTGGTGGTGGTGGTGCAGCGGTACCAGGGGCAGGCGAGAGTGAGTCGTCAGGCACGAGAGGAGAGGGAGAGTGTGGTGGTGGGGGAGGTGGCGTCAGGTCACGGGGGGGCGGGCTATCAGGGTCAACAGTAGGGGAGAGATAAACTGCCTTTGTCCTCTTCCCCCTTCCTTTACCCTTCCCTCTTACTCCTACTCTCCTCCCTCTTACCACCACTGGTTGCGACGCATCCTCGTCCGACGAGGAAGAAGAAGACGAAAAATCTAACCTCCTCCTCGGCCTCTTGCCCATGGGAGTGGAGACGTAGCGAGGTTTGGAGGTTGAAGCAGGAGTAGACCTCTTCCTGCCTCCCACGCCAGATGTTGTAGGAATGGGAGACAAGAGAGTGTCTCCCAAACTACCTCCCACCCCACTGGTGGACGGAATTGCAACAGGGGCTGTAACCTCTGACACATCATGCAAGGCTGAAGTTGAGGGAAGAGCTGTGATGGAAGTCACCGCTACACAGACATCTTCCTCAGTTGATTCGTCAGCTTGCCATTCAGTATCAGAGTAGCTGTCCAGGTCGTCACTCCCATATGAAAGGTCTGCCAGATTCTCCAATTCCCGCCCTATTGCAGAATCTGACAACCTTGCAGGTGCATGACGCAATCTAGCTGGTTGCACCCGCGGAGTGGAGGTTACAGGAGCGGGTGCGCCTGGCAGCGCGGTAGGATGCACCGAATCGAACGAGCCCGTATTTTCTTCACTACGCCCAGCCATTGTCACGGTCAAGCACACACTGATTGAATGTGGGGATGAAAAGGTCTGGTGGTGAAGTATAGCCAGATCAAAAAAAATCCCGACAAATTTGGCGTTTTTCCCCATAAATTACCAAAAGCGGGATTTCCCGCTGCCCGGACTCTGTCGACAGAGCGGGATTTCCCGCTGCCCGGCCTCTGTCGACCGAGCGGGAAATCCCGCTGCCCGGACTCTGGGGGTTAATGGAGAGGAAGTACAAATAGCGTTACTAAAAATGAAAGAAGGAAGGACAGTTGATCCTGATGGTATTACCAGTCAAAGAGTGGAAATGTTTAGGGAGAAAAGGAGTGAATATATTATGAGATTGGCTGGCTACAATGTACTGGTACTGATTTATAAAGAGAAAGGAGACATCCAGGACTGTAGTAATTACAGAGGCATAAAACCTATGTTTTAGATGATGGAAATCTATGCATGAGTTCTGTATTAGATAGAAGAGAGAATATGGAGAGAAACTTGTGTAAGAGAAGAACAGTTCGGGTTTATACCGGAAAAGGGACAGTGGATGCAATATTTTCTTTGTGACAGCCAACAGAGAAGTTCAGAAGAAAGCAGAAAGAGCTACACTTGGTGTTCATTGATCTGGAGAAAGTGTATGATTGGGTTTCAAAGCAGGAAGTTTGGAGATGTATGAAGGTGAAAGAAGTTCCTAAGATGTATGTAATTGTTCAGCAAGATACAGTATGTATGCAGGAACAACGGCTCGAGTAAGAAGTGTTGTTAGAATGACGGAAGAGTGTCGGTTCTCAGCCCTTACATTTTCGATCTTGTGATGGATGTGATGACTGCAGATGTTAGAGAGGAGGTTACATGTAGTGCTTTATTCTTGGATGACATTGTATTGGTTGACTTGAGCAAGGATGGAGAGGAACAAAAACTGGAAAGGTGTCAAGCCCTGGAAGATAGAGGCATGAAGCTTAAGCAGAACTTATGATGGATTATTGATGGGTGAGAGGTGATGGGAGGCAGGGCAGGGATAAGACAGAATGGATGCAAAAAATATCAAGAAGGTGCAGAATTTCAAATACCTGGGATCAGAAGTTTCAAAGATATTGAGGCTGAAAGTAGCCAGAGAATACAGTGAGCTTGAATTAACTGGAGAAAGTCAACCGGAGTTCTATGTGACAAGAGAATTAGTGCAAAGATTAAATGGAAGCTTTATAATATAATGAAAGCTCAAGAACAGAAACTGGAAATTGCGGAAATGTGAATGCTGAGGTGCATGTGTTGAGTCACAAGAAGAGATAGTATCCGGAATGAACATATTAGAGAAATGATCAAGATGATGGAAGTATCGAAGATGGTACAGCAAAGAATACTATAGTGATATGGACATTGTATGTGTACGGAAGAGAACCAAGTGTGAAGAAGAATTATGAATATAGAAGTGGAGGAAAGAGGAGGTAGAGGAAGACCGAAGCTTAGATGGAAGAACAGAATTGCGAGGGACCAGCAAGACAAGATAATGATAGAACAGGATGCCCCAAACAGGAAACGACGGCCCCTTAAAAATATCGGAAAATCTGAAGAAGATCATGGAGGAAACAAAAGGCAGCGTACACACCAGGGTGTCCCTCGGCAAGACTCTGGTCAACATCAACAGGAAACCAGGTGAAGATGTAGCTTGGGTACTTTTAGTCTGCTTGGGTACTATGTAGCTGGGGTTCTTAAGAGTCTGCATGGGTACTATGTAGCTGGGGTTCTTAAGAGTCTGCTTGGGTACTATGTAGCTGGGGTTCTTAAGAGTCTGTATGGGTATTATGTAGCTGGGTTTCTTAAGAGTCTGCATGGGTACTATGTAGCTGGGGTTCTTAAGAGTCTGCGTGGATGCTATGTAGCTGGGGTACTTTAAGTCTGCTTGGGGACTATGGAGCTGGGGTACATTAAATATTCTTGGGGACTATACAACCCCACGAGGCCTCTCAGGCGAACCCTGAGGAATGTGAGGGAGAGACAAAAATATTCACCATACTTGACTCTCTCGATGTTGTCCTGACACTTTCTGAAGATGTAGATGAACCGGGATGTGATTGCAGACATCTTTACTTCAGCCAGTTCATGATGCAGTTCGAGGGCCTTGTTAACGACAAACAACCACTGCAGCTTCATGTCCATAGAAAAGGAGAGCTTGACTCAAGTGTCACCCAGGGCAAACGCAGGAGAATGAGACGAGGACCAGGAGTGGGTAGGGGTCGAAGCACCAGAGCAAGGCAAAGAAGACTGAGAGTTAAGTACGTCACACACAGCCGAAGTATACTTGTCGGTCTTGGCAGTGAGAGGTATACAATCCACATTAGGAAATTCCTAGCAGTCAGAAAAGGCGTCCACAAATTGCTTGGTAGAGGTGAATGAGATGGATATCTGTAACCCATGCTGAGAAATGATTGAGAAGAGAGGGATATTGGGTAAGGGCTGCCAAGGCGGCCATTTATCCTACTGTGAAAACTCATTGTCTTCTGTTATGTCTGAGTTGGCCTCCAGACAGAAAGTTACATCCGATAAACAGCTCTCCATCAGGCCAGGTAAGGCATTGATGGGAAAGCAAACAAACTCTTCAAAGTGTACAACAGTGACCACCTTAGAAACTGTTAGGCATAGCATCAGACAACAGATCAACATCAAAACATGGAAGGTAAACAAGACCCAGAACACATACACACACACACACATTACAGAACAAAATTCGAGAAAACAGACAATCAATAGAAACAATAACAGTATGAAATCCACAACACAGGACTGAGGAGGAGAGGAACATCTACACTCAACTAGAGCTGGAGTGATAATGTGGTGTGAAGGTTGCAATCACCAGATGGATTGTCTGCAGACACACTTATAATGGCCAGGAATATGTAAATTATATTATCAGGTATGATAATCTTGAGAATCAACTTATAATATTGTTAATATGGTCATATTTTGTTAAGTAAGGTTGTTATATCATCATAAGGATATTATATCATTTCCCTTTGTCAAATCAAAATAATTATAAGATACCAGCAGTTCCACCTGCCAACATTTATCAGACATCCAAAACTGACATTAAATGGAAATTCCTGTGTATGTTTACATGAACACAGAGATAGTAGTGTCATTCATATATATGGAACTTCGGGTTTCATCTTTGTGAATATCTTCATATTCCTGGATCACATGTATCAAGTGACTTACTTACATATATAGGTGAATTTCCAAACTCACTAATATGTTCAATAAAAAGGAATGTTTCAGCTTATTTACATAACAAACCTAAATTAATAATTACCTAAGTTATCACATGTGTAATACACTATTATAGTAAGTATTGTAGTATGTATTGTCATATGCATTGTAGTATGTATTGTACTATGTATTGTAGTATGTATTCAGTCACCCCCCACATTTCACACTGGTGACAGACATACCCTGGCTACACTCTCCGACTCTTCCCCCTCACCAATGAACGATTCGGAATGAATCAAGTTGTACGGGATTCACACAAAGGAAAAGAAGATTGACGACGCTGACTATAACATCTATAAGTGTTGGTGATAGTATTATAAGTTTTTTTTTTTTTTTTTTTTTTTTTTTTTAATTCATTGCGCCATAGCGTCAGTCAATAGGCAGACAACAGTACACAAGGGTAAGCGGGTCTCACGAGAACCCAATGACCACATACACACACAAACACACACACATACGCACACACACTCACATCACGAAAACATAACAGAATGAAGCACAAGCATACCGACAAATATTTACATCATGACCTACTTAAATCCACCAAAACGCGGGTGGCGCACCAGAAGTTCCTCCAGAACCTGATGGTTCAGCAGGTGTCGACAAACCACATCAAGCGGCAGGCCCTGGGGCAGCAAGTGTCGGACAGTGGGGCAGGCTAGGCAATAGTGCTCTATAGTGTTAGCACGAGGTGCTCGACACAAGCGACACTCAGTGAAGGGAGGCTCACCCTGCATCCCAGCAACCTGCCACGGTGGACGGTAGCCAAGCCTCAAACGAGCAGAGACTACATTGTGCCTCCGAACCATGAGGCCTCGACGACAGTAGGAATATTTGTGATGGCAGACAGACTCGTAATGGGTGATGGAGATGCTGAAGGGCCTCTCTGCATCCCTGCGTCGCCGTACAGGGAGGAGAGCGGCGGAGCGGACTTTAGAGAGGTAACATGTCAGGGAGAGAGGACGTCCAGCACCACGAGGAGGCAGATGGCAGGCTTCCTTTGCGAGTCTGTCAACTGTACCATTGTGACGTAAACCTACATGGGATGGCACCCATAAAAATTTGACAGTCAAGTTACGGTGACGCAATAAGGCCAAAAACGATAAAATCTGCTGAATAACAGTAGAGTGCGTGGGCTGAACACTAGAGAGGGAATGAAGGGTAGGTTTGGAGTCACAAAAAATGGCAGCATTCACTCCACGTTGACAAACAACACTAACAGCATCCAGAATGGCATACAGTTCACACAATGTTGAGCTACAGTGGTTACAGAGACGACGGCCAACCCAGCCCCCTGGAGGTGACTCCAGGTCAGGTGAGAAAACAGCACAACCTGCTGCACCATCCACTTGCAATGAGCCATCAGTGTAGAGGCAGTATGGATCTGTGATGGAGGAAGTCACTGTTTCTATGTGTTCTAGAGCCAACTGCCGCTGTAGAGAAGGCAGCTCCGACTTGGAAGTAGGTGTAAAGCTCACATCAGGTGTTGGTAGCATCCATGGAGGGGGCCCTGGGGGGACGTCTGCAACCATTATATCTATATTAAAACCACGGAGCACAGAGGAAACAGACCTTATAAGAGTACGTCCAGCAGGCAGTATGGGAGGGACCGGGTAGTTTGGTCTAAGAGAAGTCCTGACTAACTGAGAGTAATGGGGTGAAAGATGTGGGAAATGAAGGCACTTGACAGTGAAGCAAGTAACATTAGAATAAATTCTCTCCACTAATGGGGGAAGACGCAACTCACGCTGCATGTTCACTATCCTGGTCGACATTGGACAGCCGAGAATAATTCTCATTGCTCTATTTTGAAATTTTTCTAAAGTTTCAAGAGTAGCCCTAGGAAGTTGAATCAAAGCAGGGGAAAGGTAATCAACAACTGAACGGATAAAAGCAATATAGATGGTCCTGGCTACTGGGATGGAGATGCCCGAGGAGTTGTTAGATAGCCATTGAAGTGGTGTAAGTCGGCGCTGGAGACGACCCAATAAGTACTGGACAATGGGATGGTCTTGAGGTCTGGCAGGGACAATCGGCCAAATATTGACCGGCGCACCCAGGTAGCAGTACTGGGAACACATGGGAATGACAGTCCCTCCAATGGTGAACACTGGCTGAGCTTGAGGAAGGCGGCAGGTGAATATTCTGCTTTTATCTGGGGAGACAATAATGCCACAGTGAGAGGAGGCCACAGAGAAGGAGTCAGGAAACCGCTGGAGATCCCTTGGTGAGGTAGAATGAACACAGATATCATCAGCATAGCAAGTAATTGTAGTTCCAGGAATATCAGGGAGAGAAGTGAGCAACCGATGCATCAGAATATTAAATAACAATGGGCTGAGAACACCACCTTGAGGCGTACCAAGATGAAAACTGCGCAAAGGACTGAATGCACCACTGAAAAACACACGGGAGGTCCTGTTACTCAGGTAGCCCCGAATCCACCGTAGTAGATTACCCTTTATCCCAAAGTCAACCAGTTGATCCAAAATGACGTCTCTATTAGCAACATCGAAGGCACTTCGAAGGTCAATGAAGGCCACCACACTGTCCCTGGAAAGGCGAGAGTACAGGTCGACTAGGCAGTGATGTGCGCTTTGCTGGGGAAGGAAACTAAACAGCCATGGAGAAAGGCAATCCTGCAGTCTGTACATGAGATGATTGAGTAAGATTCTCTCCATAACCTTACAGAAACAGGAAGTCAGGGAAATAGGCCTGAACTTCGCAGTGCCGGGCTTAGGGATGGGTATTATTGTGCTGCTGGTCCAGGCTCGTGGTACACAACCGTCACGAAGACAAAGATTGTACAGTCGAAGTAGAGGGTTCCCAGGAACTTGTTGAAGTAGGCGCAGCACAGCATAAGTAATACCATCATCACCAGGGGAAGAAGCTCTACCCCAAATGAGAGCACGGCGCAACTCCTCCTCAGTTATCTCCTCTGCATCATCGTCATCATCTTGTAACAGAGCAGACATTAGACGTAGCCGATGGACAGCAGCACGGGAAGCGAGTGCATCTTGTATGTGGATGGGTAGACTGGCTGGGGTAGATTGTTCTGACCAGGCATCGACAAGTTGTTTGGCATAGTCGGCAGGAGTGTGATGACGAGCAGTGGCCGGTGTCTTTTTAACAACCCGACGGATGAGGTGCCACATAGAAGCCACACTTGTTTGCTGGTTGATGCTGTCTGTGAACCGCTGCCAAGACTCAGTGTGAGCACAATCCTGCAGGGCAACTAAAGCGTCCCTAGACATCTGGTAACGATGGAGTAGGTCAGGGGTTGGGTTGGCTTGAAACAATAGGCCATCACGTTCAGCCTCCTCCTTTGCCTCCTGTATACGTGCATCCAGCGCCCAGGAATGGGCAGTATGGCGATGCTGGAGGTGTGGCCGGGAGACGTATAGCCTATAAAAGTCATGAGTAGCAGATACAAGATCAGAGTACAACTGTTCAGCTGTTGATATGTCAAATGTAGGGAATACATGGGCCATAAATAAGATGTAAGTCGGGCAATATTTAGGGGGCACAGCAATACGCAAACGAGTGGCTGAAGCACCTGACCCAGCAGTTAGAGAATAATGAAACCGAAGAGCAATGTGATCAGAGAATAAGTCTGGCACGGAGAAGCACTGGACCTGAGATGCTATCAGGCCAGACGACAGGATGTAATCCAGAGTACCTCCCCGGCAATGAGTGGCACCGCCAGTGTCCCAGTGTGTCAGATGATGCTTGCGGATGTATGAAAGGAGACGAACACCATTACGATTAATAGAGCCAGTACCATCACCCAAATCAGAATGCCGAGCATTAAAATCTCCCATATAAACCATACCACGCACTGTTGGAGAAGGAAGAGCCTCAAGAGTGAGTCTAGCTGGGGCAGAATAGACATTACATAGTTGTAGTACTCCATTCCCAGGTAGAACCTCAAATAGCTGAAAGATCATGTCAGGATCAGTGGAGGTACGGAGAAGGCGATGTGGCAAGGAGCTATGTATGTAAGTCAGGAGACCATTCCTTACCAGATGAACATATGGCACATAACCTGAGAGGGGAGGAGCTTGCCCAGCAGCGAGCGGCCGTCCTGGAAATGCTTCCTGGAGAAAAATAACACTGGGATGATGACGAAAAACATAGGCCTTGAGTTGAGTGAGCTTAGCATAACTGGTGATACCACATACATTCCAGGAGATGACATCCAGCCGGCAATCACTAGCGAACTCTGTATTTGGAGGTAGAAGCCCGGTGAGTGGGGGCAGATGAGCGACCTGGAGAAGAAGATGGACCAGGAGAAGGGACTGACTCGAAAAGCTTTTCAAGACTAGATGCAACAGTATCCATCTTTTCGGTAAGGGTAGTGACAGTTGAGATGATGGCCTGCTGAGCCTCGACCAAGGTGGAGAGTTTGGAGTCATTGGCAGCCTGAGCGGCAACCAGCCCATCAATCCTGGCTTCAAGGGCAGAAAAGCGGTTTTCAAGAGCTGTACATCGTGCCATGAGGGTAGCAACAGACTTGCGGAGGGCCAGGTCTGGAGGTGAGGCAGGGTTGGTAGGAGGAGCAGATTGGAGAGGTGGTGGTGGTGGTGGTGGTGGTGAAGGAGGCGGAGCAATAGTAGAGACACGAGCCTGGACCTTACGTCGAGTACATCCATGCCACACGTTAACCCCTGGCTGAAGGCATCGTGGACACTTCCATCGAGACGTATCTTCAGGAGATGAAGGCTCAGAGGTGGAGGCAGCAGGATGTGATGGTTCACCCCTGACAGGACACGTCTTGGAATCATGGTCGGCAGCACACCATGCACACTTCGGCCTGGCAGAACAGTACCGGGAGATATGCCCAACTCCCCAGCACCTGTAGCACCAAGGCTGGTCATTATGAAGTTTCCTCACCTCACACGGTGGAAAACAAGGGAGGAAATCAAAGGAAATCTCATTTGGAGGTGGATCGGGTTGACTCCAGACAACAACAATACGGCCAATGGGGGAACCATCTTGTAAAAAACGACGGGCAAAGTACACACCAGGGTATCCTTTGGCAAGTTTCGGGTCAACATCAATAGGAAAACGGGTGAGGATGTAGCTGGGGAACTTACGAGGCCTCTCAGGTGAGTCTTCAAGAATGAGAGGCAGAGATAAAAATTCACCAGCCTTCACTCTATCAATGATGTCCTGACGCTTCCTAGAGATGTAGACAAACCGGGAGGTGACAGTAGCCATCTTGACTTCAGCCAGTTCACGCTGCAACTGGAAGGCCCTGTTGACATCAGACAACCAACGCAGCTTTGTGTTAGTAGATGGGTTTCCAGAGAAGGAGAGTTTGACATAGACATCTCTCGGGGCAAAAGCAGGAAGGTTGGACGAGGGCAAGGAGTTGGTATACAAAGAAGAAACACGAGAGTGAGGCAGAGAAGGTACGTCGTGCACAGCTGAAGCACCCTTGGCAGTCTTGGCAGCTGGAGGCAAACAGTCCACACCATCAGAATCCTGCGAGGAGTCGGACGAGGCATCAACAGGTCGCTTGGTAGAGGTTGAGGAGGTGGACGGCTGCAACCTGTGCTGCAGAGTGACCGAGGAGAGGGGGGGAGGGTTGCGAGAAGGCAGCTCAGGCCAGTGATCCTCAATTGGAGACTCGTCTTCCTCCGACATTGCCAAGTCGGCCTCCAAGCAGGAATCCGCACTCTCCATCAGGCCAGGCAAGGCCTAGATGGAAAGCAAACAACAACACAAACAACTAAACACTCAATCAGCCAGGGACACACACACACACACCCACACACACACAGACAATCACAACAAAACTATACACAGAACCACAACAGACAAACAACACCAGCAACACCACAGAAACAGCAACACACAAACAAGAACTCACAAACAACACAAAAAACACAAACAAGAGCTCCAAAACAACACAAAACAACAACACAAACGAGAATGGAGGCAGAGCGCCACGAGTACGTCCACACTCCACCTGTTCTGGAGCGAGACTCAGTATTATAAGTGTGTATATATATTATGTCTATGGAGTTATTGTACTGCTACTATGCCATCTTCAACACCACCGATATTGTTGCCTACGACTGTTAGTGCCAAAGGAGTCAAGTTTAGCCATAAGTGTCCAGGTCTTACACTCTCAGCATAATGACCGGGAGAATTAAAGTCATGAACTGTACTCCATATTAATCGTTCAATTACACAGTTACCAACAACGCTAGATAATCCAGTTGTGTGTGTCCAAAATACTATTACCTTAATACCACAATGCCCTAATACCATTACCATAATACCACAATACCATAACTATGAACTGTACACCATATTCCTCGTTCAATTACACACATACCAACAACACCAGATAATCCTGTTGTGTGTGTCCATAATACCATTACCATAATACCACAATGTCATAACTATGAATTGTACACCATATTCCTCGTTCAATTACACAGATACCAACAACACCAGATAATCCAGCTTCACTACAGAAAGAGAGTTACTGAGGACACAAGTTAGTACAACTTAGTGCTGGTCCCAAGCCCAGATAAATGGGTAGAGTTGTATCATGGAAAGACATCCAGCGTATAAACCTATACCATATCAATATACTGATCACAATGAATGAAAATACCATACAGAATCCGTCAAGGTTCGGGTCAACAACGACACACACTGGTCCAGTATGGTACAGGTGGAAATTATGGTAATGGTGGACAAAAGAAGGGAAGAAGTAAAGGATGATAACAGCTCCAGATAAAGGAAGAGCTAGGATGGTAGACGAGTAGAGGTGAGGGTGGCAACTTTGAATTTTGGCACAATGACTGGTAAAGTGAGAGAGGTGATGGAAAGGAGAAAGTTAAACGTATTGTGTGTATGTATGTATGTATGTATGTGTGTATGTATGTAGACGTGTGTATGTATGTATGTATGTATGTATGTATGTATGTAGACGTGTGTGTGTATGTATGAATTTAAGCACACACAAAAAAAAAAAAAAAGTGAGAGAGGTGGCCGACGTGAAGGAAAGGAGAAAGTTAAACAAAATGCTAATGAAGTAAAGAGAAGTTGATAATGGGAGGCTTTAAGTTGTTTTACCCTGGTGTAAATAGCAGGAGTGTCGGTGTTGGGATAGTAGTGAAGAAAAAGCATATATATTTAAAGTGTATTGGAGGTAATGAGGGTGTCGTACTGAGTAATGAACTTGAAGATGGAAATTGAAGGAGTACTGATTAATGTCATCAGTGTATATTCCACGTAAGTGAGATGTGAGTTGGAGGTGAAGGAAGAGTTCTAGGGTGAAGTAGAGAGTAAGTGGTTCAGAACATACACAGGGAGGAAAGTGGTTATTGGGGTGGATTTCAATGTTGAAGAAGGGGATAATGGTGATGACTGATGAGAGGGTAATGAGTAGGTACTGAGTGGGAGGGTGGAATACAGAGGGACAGTAACGGTGATGACTGATGAGAGGGTAATGAGTAGGTACGGAGTGGGAAGGTGGAAGACAGAGGGACAGATAATTGTTGATTTTTCATAATGTTACAGTACAGATATGGTTGTAGTAAACACCTGCTTCAAAAAGAAGGTGAATAGGATTACATACAAGAGTGGTGGTAGGAGTATACAAGTAGACTATATCCTGTAGGAGATGTAAATTGAAAGAATCAATTCATTGCAAGGTATTGACAGGGAAGAGTGTAACAAGACAACATAGGATGTTGGTTGGTAAGATGAGTCTGAAAGTGAAGGTGAAGATGAAAATGTGGACTGAACGAAGGATTATGTGTTGGAAACTAAAGGAGGGAGATTACATTACAAAAGTTAAGAGAGAGATGAGCCAGGCTATGGATCAGTAGGAGGACAGATGGGCAGCTTTATCTGAAGTGGTGAGGGAGAAACCACAAAAGGTACTTGGAATGACATCGAGAAGGAAAGACAAAAGAAACCAAGGAGATTTGGTGGTGGAATGATAAAGTACAATATTGTATAAAAAGCAAGCAAAATAGAAATGGGACAGACAAAGGGATAAAGAAAGTTTGCAGGAATTTAAGGAGTGGCAGAGCAAAACAATGAAGGAGATGACTAAGCAAAGGAAAATACATGTTATGATCTGAATGAGAAATTAGTTAGTTGAAATTGATATAAAGACATGTACCGATTGGCCAGGTGGAGGAACAGAGCTGGGTGGGATGTGCAACAGGTTAACAAGATGAAGGGTGTAAATGGAAATGTGTTGATTAGTGAGGAGAGTGTTTTAATGAGGTGGAAGGAGTGTTAGGAAGAGCTGATAAACATAGCAAATGAGAGGGAGAGAAGGTTGGTAGAGGTGAGGGTGGAGGTAGCGAATCAGGAAGTACGAGATTTTAGCTGGGAGGAAGTGAGGAAGACCATGAAGAGGATGAAGGGAGGCAAAGCAGTAGGCCCAGATAACATACCATTGGAAGTGTGAAGGAGCTTAGGGGAGATGGCGGTGGCGTGACTAACCAGATTGTTAAACATAATCCTTGAAGGTAAGAGGATGCTAGAGAAGTGGGGAAAAAGAGAACTAGGATCTATTTACTAAAGCAAGGGAGATGTGTAGGACTGCAGAAACTATAGAGATACATATTTCATTAGTAATTCAATGAAGATATTGGAAAGGTTTATAGAAGCTAGACTAAAAAGAGAAGTGAGAATCATCAAGAAGTAACTTGGTTGGACGATACATTCGGCTGTGAAGATATTGATAAAGAAGTACAAAGAAGACCAGAAGGAGTGTCAATGTGTGTTTGTAGACTTAGAGAAGGCCTATGACGAGGTGCCTAGAGCGGATTTGTGTTATAGTATGAGGAAGAAGTGATGAGTTGCAGAGATGTATGTGAAGTTGGTAAAGGACATGTATGACAATGGTGTAACAACAGTGAGAAGTAAGTAAGGTTGGTAAAGGACATGTATGACCTGACGTAACCTAACAACAGTGAGGTGAGCAGCATATCCCACTACTTCTACTACTACTACTATCACTACTACTACAACACTTACTATTACTACTATACTGCTACAACACTTACTATTACTACTACTACTACACCACTTACTATTACTACTACACTGCTACAACACTTACTATTACTACTACTAATACAATAATTGCTATTACTACTACTACTACAACTACAACACTTACTATTACTACTATACTGCTACAACACTTACTATTACTACTAGACTGCTACAACACTTACTATTACTACTACTACTACAACACTTACTATTACTACTACTACTACAACACTTACTATTAGTACTACTACTACAACTACACTTACTATTACTACTATACTGCTACAACACTTACTATTAGTACTACTACTACTACTACACTTACTATTAGTATTACTACTACTACTACTACACTTACTATTACTACTACTACTATTACTACTACTACTACAACTACTACAATTACTATTACTACTATACTGCTACAACAATTACTATTACTACTACACTGCTACTACACTTACTATTACTACTAGACTGCTACAACACTTACTATTACTACTACTACTACAACACTTACTATTACTACTACTACTACAACACTTACTATTAGTACTACTACTACAACTACACTTGCTATTACTACTATACTGCTACAACACTTACTATTAGTACTACTACTACACTTACTATTAGTATTACTACTACTACTACTACACTTACTATTACTACTACTACTATTACTACTACTACTACAACTACTACAATTACTACAACACTTAATATTACTACACCACTTACTATTACTACTACTACACTTAATATTACTACACCACTTACTATTACTACACTTACTATTACTACTACTTCTACAATTACTATTACTACTATTACTACTACTACTACCACTATAATGACTACTACTACAACTACTACAACTACTACATCACATACTACTACAACAACTACTAAACGAACAACTATTACTACCACTACTTAAAAACATCGATTCTGATCCCTTTCATATTTGAAAAGGTGATGGACAGATTAACATATGGGATAAGACAGGAGTCTCCATGGACAATGATGATTGTGGAAGACATTGTGTTATGTGGAGAGAGCCTGGAAGAAGTCTAGGCAAGGCTGGAGAGTTTAAAAATATGCACAGGAGAGAAAGGAAATTAATGAAAACAGAAACAAGACTGAATATCCGTGTGTAAATAAGAAAGAAGGCGTGGGAACAGTGAGTCCATAATGGGTAGAGGAGGTTAAAGTCAATTATTTCAAACTTTGCAAACAGGTAATAATAATATTGTTACCAGGTGAGGTGCAAGGTGGTGTAGGGGTTGGCAGGGTGTTCAAGTGTGGGGTGGTGGGGTAGGTGGAGGGGAATCACATTGTTCGAATCCTCTGGGAACTTGTGGCTCAATGGTTATGTCTTCAACTGCTTCTGGTCCACGACCATCAGTACTGGCTGTACGCGGGGAAAAGGATGTTGGAGATGGTCCTTCCAGGCAAGAGAAAGAGAGGGAGATCAGTAAGAAGGTTTATGGGTGCAGTGAAGGAGGGTCATCAGGATGGTGGGTGTGACTGAAGATGATGCAGAAGAATGGAAGTAGCATAAAGAAGGAGAAGAAGAAGGCTGAGGAAAGTAAGGAGAGATGGAGGAAAGTAAGGAGAGATGGAGGAAACTATGGAGAGATGGAGGAAACTATGGAGAGATGGAGGAAAGTAAGGAGAAAGGGAGGAAAGTCAGAAAGTAATAAAGAGAGGCAGAGGATATCAAAAGACAACAATCCAACATAGATCAGTGCAGGACGTAATCAATAATACCGGCAAAACACTTTACCGTATGTGTGAAAGATTATTCTTGATAATAAACTTTCAAAGGGTTTCCAATGAGGTTGTAGCATTGTATTACACACAGATATACACAACGCAGCTGGATGGATGCTGATTAAGTAGTGACTACACACACACACACACACACATATATACGATCTACAAAATCGAATGCTTTTCTGATGTCAATGAAGCTCATTGCCACAGATGTCTTCCCCTTCTCTAGGTTTTGGTAGATATAATCAAGAAAGCTAATTAATTAAACAGTGTGTTGTGGAGGATGTTTTTACATTGCCAAACTGCTGAGTGTCTGTCAGGTGTTTAATTTGTGCATAGAGTCACTCAAAAACAAAGTCTCCACATTTGAGACTAAGGATGGTGGTAATGGCAACTGGTCTGAGCTCAGTGAAGGATTTAAATGAGGGAGGTTTGGGTATAGGGTTAACATAGTAAATATTTCAGTCTAAAGGACATTTGCTTTGTTGTAGGGAGGCATTGATAATCGAACAGAGGAGTTTGGTGAGTTCAGGTGTAAATTCTTTGTAAATATTGAAGTGGTTGATCTTCTATATCTGAGGTTAAGTAGTTTTCGTAAAACTTAATATTCATCAACCTTGAGAGGTAAGGATGGGAAGGGTAGATAGGCGGGGAGCATCGATAGTCAAGCGAAGGGAGGGTCTGACAGATGGTGGAGAAGTGATTGTTCATTCTGTCACTGGATTCAGAGTGAGAGAAATGGGAGACACAGGAGATGGTGGAAAAATTATTTGATAGTCCACACAGTTGTTTAATTTTAGAAAACCATTGAAAATTAATTGTTTGTTTTAAACTGTAAATTTTACTTGGGTAGTGGTTTTTCTTTGCCTTGGCAATTCCTCCGATGACTTTGTTTCTGAGCCGTTTGAACCTGTTTATGCTTGTGTAGAGTCGAGGTGATAACAAAATTATTCCACTTGGTGTATAAGTCTGTCTCAGTGATGACCTCACTCCAGGGGTACCAGGTGATCCACTGTCCTTAAGGCTGAGTCAGGTGTGGTCATAATGACAGGGGCTTGGTGGAGTATAGTGGTGGGTGCAGGTGAACACAGAACAGAACAATGTGTGCTGCGTCCCAGGGGAGGGAAGGGTTGGGGGGGCAGGGTAAAGCTGGTTACCAAAATGTCAGTCAACACTAGGTCTAAGATAATGTTGCCCGTTATGAAATTTACTTGTCACGACCGCCCTAGCCGACCTCGATTAACAACAACTTTCACACAAAACTTTCACACGGGCTTTCGTATATTTACTTACGAGTTCGAAGTTAACTCCTTCACTAAACAAATTAATCTTAATTATTTTAGTATGTCGCTCATTGTAGAATGATTTATAATTATATATAGTGATAGTGATATTGACGTTGTGACGGTGATGTGAGAATGATAGATAATGTAATTTATAATATGACAATTACAACTTACCTTGCCCGGTTAATTTATGATCTCGTTGGTTGGCTGCAGCGAAGAACAAAAAGTCGGGGATTAATTCCCCGTTTTAGGCCCCATCCACCATACACATAATAATTTTTTATGTTAAGGGGGTTCTTCCCGATATATATGTATTTATATAGATAACAAATCTACTGGTGTATTCAAACAACCAATTGCAAATTTCTATATTTATTCAACTCCAGTATGCCAACATGAATAAATTAATTTCACACACACACACACACACAACTCACGCTACGCTAACTAGCTCGCTCTCGCTACCTCTCGGCTCTCGCTCGTGTACGTGACGATAGTCTAGCTTACGTTAACACTGTAGTAATTCTATCAATGTTACGCAAGTTGGAATATTTTTCTAATGTCTCACACTCGGGAATAACTCAGAGTCTCTCAACACACTCGTAATTTTCTTCAAAGATCCAGCTCCCCCTCACCTTAATTCAGTTACTGAACTAGTGTCAATGCAACTAGTCAGTATACAACTGTAATGCCTTGTGAATCGTGGTAATTATCCAACGATTCGACGTTTACGTTGTTCACCCCACTCAACACGTGGAGGTAATTCAGGCGAGCGGAAGCTGACGGTACGAGTGTGTTCCCTTCTTCAAGTGTGTCCTGTCCCCAACTGACCCCTATTCTTCCTCCTTAACTGGTTCAAAATTTCTCTGACTCCTCCTCCTATCTTTGTTCGTTTTTCCTAACTGGCTACGATTTACATTGTACCCACTCATACTATAGTTATACATGCAATTTCAGTTTACCTATGGCGTACTAATAATTCCCGATAATCTCCCTCCACTTCACGATCATTTGCAATACCATAGGTTACCCTGGTAGCATAATTTATTATTACAAAAATGTAATTTACGTACGAACACCTATAAGACAAGATGTGCAAATTCAGTTGAAACCCGGCCTTCCTGACCCTTTTCTAATTTTGGCTACTAATCCGGTACCTGCGGATTAAGACTACCTGCAGATTAACCCGCACCTACATCAACCCACTCCTGTCTCCTTTGTCTCATGAACGGAATATTCTAGAACATTCCCAGTATGGAATTTTCCAACTCTCTGTAATTCAAATTACGTCACGAGTATTATGTCTGACTCGTGACAGACGTGTATAAATAAGGTGTCGTCATCGAGTGGGGCAGAAGAGAAGCTACGGTACCAACATCACCAAGAAGCTTCACTGTCCCATCTAGTGCAACACCCAATAATCTCGGGGCCTCGCAAGATTCACGGGCTACTGACACCCTACAGTCCAGAGGTAAAAAAGAAGTATGAAAAAAACAATATATCATATGTTGTAAATTTACGTTACGAATGGATATGAAACTTCCTTTATTCTTTTTCTTGTTCCTGTGTCGTAACGTTATCTCTAAATCGATCCTTATCCTACCTAACTGGCCAGCTGGTATATAATCGGATACTTATCATGAGAAGTGAACGATATATTGCTTAGTTAAATTAAGTTGTATTGTAGTTGCAGCTTGATGTCCAGACAACTTTTTGTATTGCACGTATATGAGAATTCCCTCTAACACTTCTCCCCACCTGTATAATCCACTCTGTATGGTGTGTTCTCTTCACTGCCTCCGTAAATACTAACTTTCTGGCTTCCAGACTAAACCTGGTAATTTATGATCTAGTGCTTCACAACCCAGAAATATTTTATCGAGATATTCGACTGATTTCTTGGATTTGTGATGTTATGCGATTGTTTCTTTATCTAGTTCGAGTATCTTTTTAGATGGCTCGAAATTTTGGTATTATAATTATATAATTAAGTTCGAGTATCTTTTTTGATGGCTGGAATTACTGGCAATATAAATGTTAAAGAACAACGATAATTCCTGATATTATGTCGTTAACGCTGCTCTGTGGGAAATAATTACTACATTGCCACTGGTTGGAATGTCTACAACTTACTTTAATGAAAGCTGTAACTGGAGGTTGCTAATATTTAATTCATTAAAGTCTGTACTCTGAGATTAATATATCTTATAGTCATCTAGAACATGTCATAAAAATACAAACTCCAATTTTCTTTCATCTACATTTTTTCCATCGAATGTTAACAGTGTAATTATGACGCTCACGATCTGAAAAATCAAAATCAAAATCAAAATCAAAATCAAAATCAAAATCAAAATCAAAATATCTCTCTCTCTCTCTCTCTCTCTCTCTCTCTCTCTCTCTCTCTCTCTCTCTCTCTCTCTCTCTCTCTCTCTCTCTCTCTCTCTCTCTCTCTCTCTCTCTCTCTCTCTCTCTCTCTCTCTCTCTCTCTCTCTCTCTCTCTCTCTCTCTCTCTCTCTCTCTCTCTCTCTCTCTCTCTCTCTCTCTCTCTCTGTCTCTCTCTCTCTCTCTCTCTCTCTCATGACTTAATTAACAACAACCACCCTGCCGTCGGTGAGAGAGCTTGTGTGATCTGTTTGAATTTTGCTAGCTATGCTGGGGGACATTTAGTCCAGTTGGGTTACCCGTGCCAGAAAGGTAGCGTTATTAGTATCCTGACTAAGAGTTGTCAAATCTTCATGTTAATATTAAGTTTCACAACTGCTCTTCAACTGTCCTAACAAAAAAAAAAAAAAAAAAAAAAATCTTCATCACTTTCGATATAAGTTTTTATTGTTAAGGACCTCACCAGCTACCTTATGCCGTGTGAGAAGGGAGGCTTTGGAACCTCCTAAAACAACGCCTTTTAACGCTCACAGGTTTCGAAAGGGCTGAGATTGAAGGGATCTCAGGCGTGTGGGGTACGAGTAATGGAGATGCCTCAGGACCCCCGTAGGTATTCTCTTAGATTAATAAGCCTGACCAGCTCCCTGTGACCGTTCTTAGGTGCCTAAAGGCTCGACTGCTCTTTGGTGAGAGAGCTTTCGTGCCTCGCTGGCTGCCAGGCCAGTAAAAGATTTCGGATTAAGTCGTGGGCATTTAGTTTTACTATTTGCTTTAAGTTTGGCCACGGATGGAGGATTAGTAGGGATTAGTAGGACGACGGTTACACTTCAAGCACTCCTGTCGAAAAATCAGAGTCCCATTTACTTAGGACTCTTGTGCTGCTCAGTTGGGAGCTGCGGCACGATTGGGGCCGTCCGGCCCAGGGGAGACCTTAGGGTTGGTGTGCTTGGCTCATAAGAGTTTCTGTTGGCCGAACGACCGAAAACCTTCTGGAAGTAGGCGGATGAGACTTATGCGAGACCAAATCACATTACCTTTTCTATTGTATTATTGGTCTTAAATTGAATTAGAGCGAGATGACTGGTCCATCAGTAAGAAAATTTACATGTACTACATGCAAGGTGTACCGCTGGTGTGAGGACTTCAGCGGGAGGAGTGCGAGCGACCTAGACTCCTCGAGTGTCTGCGACTTTTGCAAACTCGAGGAGAGGTTGATGAAGCACATCTCACTGCTCACGAAGGAGAACAACTCCCTAAAGGAGGAAGTTCTCCGAATGGACTCACAGAGGTGTGACTGCCATGTGAGAGACAAGGCAGTCCAAGGAGCTTCTTCACCGGAGAGCTCCACCACGGCGGTAAAGAATAAGAAGAAGAAGAACAAGAAGAAGAAGAACAAGAAAAAGAACAACAAGAAGAAGAACAACAACAATGAAGAGGGAAAAGAGACTGCAGAAGGAAAAGAGACTGCAGAAAAGTGTGCTGGAAAAGAGGAGGGGAATATGGAGAAGGGAGAAAAACCCAAGAAGACAGTTGAGGAGGGATTAGAGGAAAGTGAGGAATCAAATAAGAAGGAAAAGAAAATGAAGAAGGAAAAGAAGACAAAGAAGAAGCAACCTGGAGGAAGTGACGAGCCCGGCAGGAATTCAAAACACTCTCGGGTTCCTCACAAAGCATCTCGTGCTCCTACCAAGGAGAGGCCTGTGGAGATACACATTGTAGGTGATTCCCAGGCACGAGGGCTGCAACCCCTAATGGCAGATCGCCTTCACACTTCTGTGAAGGTGAATTGTTTGCCAGGTTGTGGCAATGCTGACCTCCGAAAGGAAGCTGAGAGGATCCAAACGTCCAGATCTGCTGTCATTGCACTCATGGTGAGTGGTAATGACATCTACCTGAGAAATGGTAGAGTAGGTATGACCGAAGGAGTCCTCTCGGATGTGCTCGGTGCAGTAGATGACTGTGGGTTAAAAACCCGCAGAAGGGTAGTTGTTGGCAAGCTCCCAAGGAGAGGCCCTTTAGGGACTGCTCTGTCAATGAACATTGCAGTAAATCAGCGCCTGGCTGATTTGTGTACTGCCGAGGGGGTGTTCTTTGTGGACCCCTACACCTCACTCTTTGGTAGAGACGACCTCTACCAGAGGGATGGCACACATCTCTCACCAAAGGGGAAAAAAGTGCTTTCCAAATTAGTGGAAGACGCCGTCCGACGATGTCTCAGGAGCACTCGACCGAGCGTTAAGGAGAGCCCTCGTCGCTATGCTAGAGTGACCCCAGAGAAGACATTCGCTGAGATCCTGAAGAAGGATATCCCCAGCACTACCAAGACAATGACCAAACCGGGAAACGGAAGATTATAGGGAGCCCTGCAGTTGGGGGTTCCCTGAAGGTTCTATTGTTCAACGCCAGGTCCATCCGAAACAAGTTTTTGGAACTGCGGGCCCTCGTTGCGACAGAGGAACCCGAGATGGTGGCCATAACGGAGTCATGGTTGAGAACCTCAGACAGAGATCTTGAAGGGGAATTCGTGATTCCAGGCTACCAACTCTTCCACAAAGATAGAGAGGACAGAGGGGGTGGTGGTGTGCTGCTGTATGTAAAGAACTCTATCAAATCGATGACCTGCAACATCACATCGAACCACGAGCTCCTTGGAGTTGACCTAGAAATAGGCACTGCAAAATACAGAACCCTGCTGCTTTATAGACCCCCTGGACAACACAATGAGATGGACAGGGACCTATACCAGTTGCTGGGTGAACTAGTGGACGGCAGGGTGTGCATCCTTATGGGGGACTTCAACACACATGTTGACTGGGAAACCAGAGAGCCCTCTGCCGAGAACACACCACTCTTGGAGTTTGTAAATGATGAATTCCTCACTCAATGGGTAAGGGAGCCAACAAGAGGTGCTAACATACTCGACTTGGTCCTCACCTCCAAGGATGACATCATTCAAGACCTCTCTGTAAATGAAGAAATAGGTGGAAGCGACCACAAGCTTATAAGATTTTCAGTTAAGGTCCCTAATATGGAGACCGTGACCCCGGTGCATAGAAAATTAGACATGGGGAGAGCGAACTTTGCAGGTCTTCGTGAAGGCATTGCCGAAATGGAACTAGAGGAGGGAGAGAGTGCTGATGATCTGTGGAGGTCATTCTTGTCTTCCTTCATGGAACTTCAGTCACGCTTTATTCCTCTGAAGGGAACAGGTCAGAAGTTCATTCAACCGAAGTGGTTTAATCGGGAAATCCGTAACCTACTACGGGAGAGGAGAACTGCGTATCGTCGAGCGAAGACATCTGGGGACTTTGACAGTCATAGAAGACTGAATCGAAACGTGAAGTCCAAAATAAGGGCGGCTAAGCGTGCTGAGGAGGTCCGTGTGGCTAGACTCTGCAAAGAGAACCCCAAGGAGTTTTTCTGTTATGTGAATGGCCGTAAACCAATCCGACGCAGGATCGGTCCCTTGGTGAATGAGGATGGAGCATTGATGCACTCTGATGCAGAAAATGCTAACCTCTTAAATGAGTACTTCTCTTCAGTGTTCTCTGAGGAGAGTGGTCCCATTCCCGAACCTTTGGACTCCTTCAGTGAGAAGTTGGAGTCAATGGTCTTCACCCAAGAAGAAATCGAGAGAAAAATAATCAAATTAAAAGCAAACAAGTCCCCCGGTCCGGATGGGTTCTTACATAGAGTGTTGAAAGAAATGCATGGTGAAGTATCACGACACCTGTGCATGGTCTTCAACAGGGTAATCCAGACTGGATGCGTTCCTAGAGACTGGCGTGAGGCAGAGGTGACTCCTATCTTCAAGAAGGGAGATGCTAGCCAACCGTCAAACTACAGACCCATCAGTTTAACCTCGATAGTCTGTAAACTCATGGAGAGCATCATGGTGGACAAAATAACAGCACACTTAGAATCAAATTTGCTACTGAGGGGTTCCCAGCATGGGTTCCGGCAGCACCGGTCATGCCTCACAAATCTGGTGGAATTCTTCCATTTTGTTTTCAGTGAGCATGATCGGGATAAAGCGGTCGATGTTGTCTACTTAGACTTTCAGAAAGCCTTTGATAAGGTACCCCACCGCTGCCTCCTTCGGAAAGTGCGTGCACTGGGCATAGACGGAAATGTGGCAAATTGGATAGAGAACTGGCTAAGTGACAGACGGCAGCGGGTGGTAGTGAATGGACAGGCTTCAGAGTGGGTGCCCGTTACTTGCGGTGTTCCCCAAGGTTCTGTTCTGGGACCACTACTGTTTATCATCTATGTTAATGACGTGGATGGTGACATGGTTGCCAAGATTTCCAAATTCGCCGATGATACTAAGCTTGGTATGAATGTCGCGAAAGAAGGAAATACTACCCGCTTACAAGAAGATCTTAGGAAGATCGGGGAGTGGTCTGACACGTGGCAAATGCCATTTAACGTGAACAAATGCAAAGTTATGCATATAGGCCACAGAAACCCCAGAACAGAGTATAACCTTAAGGGCAATGCTCTCGTAAGCACTGATACTGAGAAAGACTTGGGTGTAACTATCACCAGTGACCTCAAGTTCTCAAAGCAGTGTATTGAGGCTGAGAAGAAAGCCCAAAGGATGTTTGGGTACATAAAGCGACAGTTTGGATACCGGAACAAGGAGATAGTACTTTGTCTGTACAATTCCCTTGTCCGACCGCACCTGGAGTATGCAGTCCAGTTTTGGAGTCCTTCTTACCGGAAGGATATCGCGAGATTGGAACGAGTGCAAGCCAGAGCAACCAAACTTATACCCTCTCTTAGACACAAGAGCTATAAAGATCGGTTGGTAGAACTCGACCTGTTCTCTTTGGAAACCCGGAGACTGCGTGGTCAGCTTATCGAAGTGTTTAAAATACTACGAGGCTTTGACAATGTAGATTACAGGGACATTTTCCAACTCAGTGAGGGCACAACCAGGAATCATGGCTACAAACTTGAACTGAAGCGATACAACCGTGATCTGTGTGGTAAATTCTTTACATACAGCATCTGCGGTACTTGGAACGCGCTTCCTGCTGATGTAGTCAACAGCAACTCTGTGGATCAGTTCAAGTCCAGATTAGACAAAGTCTTAAATCACCGTCTAGGTGTTTAAGCCGTTGTGCGAGTGTTCCTTGATGGTTTCACATGACACATTCGAGGACGGTCGCCTACTTGCGCAACTAAACCCACAGGTACCCTCTTTGTATGGATCGTAAGGTCCCCTAGGGTACTTCTTTTCCTTGTAACTCCTTGTAACATAGTGGTTGTGTGTATACTAACCTTTGTTGTCCACAGTTTACACAGTAGTCCTGTGTGTGTTGTAGAGGACAGGAGGGTGACACAATAGTAATGAAGGAACACCAACATGGACAACACAAAACACACCAAGAAAACCAATATACTATATGTGTAATGTATAAGTAAATACATTGACTTGGTAACATATTAGGCAGAGAAAAGAGGTTGTATGAGAGACAAATAATGATGAACGATAAGTGACTGTTGTGACTCTAGTTTTAACATCTTCAATGTGTTACCCTTCCCACTAACCAAGATGACAAATATAAAATTAATATCTGACACAATATTCCTCAATGTGTTACCCTTCCCACTAACCAAGATGACAAATATAAAATTTATACCTTTACATTCTCCTATTCGTTCCTCTCCCTCCCCTTTCTATACCCTACCTACCCTTCCCTTCCCTCCCCTGTAAATCATTATATTCTACCTGCTGGGTCTACTGCTCCTGCCAATCGTTTACATATTGCTGTGACTGTAAATCATTGTATCAGATTATTTTACTGAGGGAATTTGAACTTGGAAGGGAGAACCAAAGATTAAAGGGTGGAGATTGAAACCGAGGGAGACTTTCATAGAAGCATTTCTGAGTAACATCAAACAAGAATAAAATCTGAAGACCTGGTGGAAAGAAAATATTAATGTGATTTGAAAAGAGGAAGAAATTGTCGGTAAAACATTTGGTAAAGAACAACAGAATATATAAAGAAACTTGGTGGTTGAACCAGGATACACTGGAGAAAATCAGTAAACAGAAAAAGCAAAGAGAGCCTATGACACGAATGTTTCGAAAGAGATTAGAGAGTCTTGAAAGGTGGTGTGTATAGAATACAAAGGAGCAGTAGCACAGGGTAAGGCGACAGTAACGAATGATTTCTATGAGCAGCTAGAGGAGACAGAGGGACAGAAGAATATGTATAGGATAGCGAAGAACGGAAACAAAGCCACCAAAGATCTAACACACATCAAGTAGATCAAGGATGAGGAGGGAGAGTGTTGACAGATAAGGATGGTGTAAATACAGAGTGGAATGATTATTTTGAGAAATTATTGAATGAGGAGAACGATTGGAGAATAATAGAGGATGGAAATTAGCATGTAAGAGAAGTACAGGATATTAACGGATTTGAAGTACAGATAGCGTTACTAAAAATGAGAGAAGGAAAGGCAGTTGGTCCTGATGGTATTACCAATCAAAGTTTGGAAATGTTTAGGGAGAGAAGGAATAAATATATTATGAGATTTGCTGCCTACAATGTACACTCGTGATACGTAATCTCTGACCAGACGAACGGCAGGAGGCACCACACATACCCTGCATTCGAACTCAGCCTCTATAGGTGGACTGGGAGAGGAAATGAGCAATACCAGGCGATTCAAAGCTTTCTGCTCATCACACTCTGGTCAGAAATTATGTATCACGAGTGTAGTGATACTGATTTATAAAGAGAAAGGAGACATCTAGGAGAGTAGTAATTACAGAGGCAAAAAATCTATGTCTCAGATGATGGAGAACTATGCTTGAGTTCTATATTAGATAGAAGAGAGAATATGGAGAGAAACTTGTGTAAGAGAAGAACAGTTCGGGTTTATACCAGAAAAGGGACAGTGGATGCAATAGTTTCTTTGAGACAGGCAATGGAGAAGTACAGAAGGAAGTAGAAAGAGCTACACTTGGTGTTCATTGATCTGGAGAAAGTGTATGATCGGGTTTCAAGGCAGTTTCAAGTTTGGAGATGTATGAAGGTGAAAGAAGTTCCTAAGATGTATGTAATTGTTCTGCAAGATACAGTATGTATGCAGGAACAACGGCTCGAGTAAGAAGTGTTGTTAGAATGATGGAAGAGTGTCGGTTCTCAGCCCTTACATTTTCGATCTTGTGATGGATGAGATGACTGCAGATGTTAGAGAGGAGGTTACATGTAGTGCTTTATTCTTAGATGACATTGTATTGGTTGACTTGAGCACAAACTGGAAAGGAGTCAAGCCGTGTAAGATAGAGGTATGAGGTTAAAGTAGGACTTAAGATGGAATATTGATAGGTGAGAGGTGATGGGAGGCAGGGCAGGGGACTATGTAGCTGGGGTACTTTAAGTTTGCTTGGGGACTATGAAGCTGGGGTACTTTAAGTCTGCTTGGGGACTATGTAGCTGGGGTACTTTAAGTCAGCTTGGGGACTATGAAGCTGGGGTACTTTAAGTCTGCTTGGACTATGAAGCTGGGGTACATTAAATCTTCTTGGGGACTATGCAACCACACGAGGACTCTCAGGCGAACCCTGAGGAATGTGAGGGAGAGACAAAAATATTCACCATACTTGACTCTCTTGATAATGACCTGACACTTTCTGGAGATGATGATGAACCGGGATGTGACTGCAGACATCTTTACTTCAGCCAGTCCATGCTGCAGTTGGAGGGCCTTGTTAACGACAAACAACCACTGCAGCTTCATGTCTATAGAAAAGGAGAGCTTGACTCATGTGTCACCCAGGGCAAACGCAGGAGAATGAGACGAGGACCAGGAGTGGGTAGGGGTCGAAGCACCAGAGCAAGGCAAAGAAGACTGAGAGTCAAGTACGTCATGCACAGCCGAAGTATTCTTGACGGTCTTGGCAGTGAGAGGCAAACAATTCACATTAGCAGATTCCCAGCAGTCAGAAGAGGCCTCCACACATTGCTTGGTAGAGGTGGATGAGATGGATATCTGTAACCCATGTTGAGGAATGATTGAGAAGAGGGGGATATTGGGTAAGGGCTGCCAAGGCGGCCATTTATCCTATTGTAAAAACTCGTTGTCTTCTGATATGTCTGAGTTTGCCTCCAGACAGGAAGCTACATCCGATAAACTGCTCTCCATCAGGCCAGACAAGGCTTTGATGGAAAAGCAAACAAACTCTTCAAAGTGCACAAGAGTGAGGTAAGGATGGAGAAGGTAGATAGCCGGGGAGCTTCGTGTAGTCAAGCGAAGGGAGGGTCTGACAGATGGTGGAGAAGTGATGGTTCATTTTGTCACTGGATTCAGAGTGAGAGAGATGGGAGACACAGAGGATGGTGGAGAAATTATTTGATAGTCCACACAGAGGTTTTATTTTGAAAAACCATTGAAAATTATTTGTTTGTTTTAAACTGTAAATTTTACTTGGGTAGTGGTTTTTCTTTGCCTTGGCAATTTCTCTGATTACTTTATTTCTGAGCCGTTTGAACCTGTTTATGTTTGTGTAGAGTCGAGGTGATAACAAAATTATTCCACTTGGTGTATAAGTCTGTCTTGACCTCAGTCCAGAGGTACCAGGTGATCCACTGACCTTAAGGCTGTGTCAGGTGTGTAGAGTAGAGGTGATAACAATATTATTCCACTTGGTGTATAAGTCTGTCTCAGTGATGACTTCAGTCCAGGGGTACCAGGTGATTCACTGACCTTAAGGCTGAGTCAGGTGTGGTCATAATGACAGGGGCTTGGTGGATTATAGTGGTTGGTGCAGGTGAACACAGAACAGAACAATGTGTGCTGCGTCCCAGGGGAGGGAAGGGTTGGGGGGGCAGGGTAAAGCTGGTTACCAAAATGTCAGTCAACACTATAGTCTTTTCAAAATATACTGAGCGCTGAGGCGTTGGCTGTTGGGAGGTTTTTCCTTCCCGCAATGCTGCCAAATCAGACCAATACACTTCACTCACTCTCTCATATCAGCTATTTGCTGATGCTAAATTAATCAAAATTAATACGTATACATTTACTTCACTACTAAGGCCATGTAGGTATATGAAAGTACCATTCACTTCTCATATTAACAATGATAATATATATATGTATCACAACACTGGGCAGAAAATTTTTCCGACGTTGTCAGTGCACCTAGGGTGAGTGTCTTCAGGTATAAGTACGTCAGCTCCACCTGTCAACTCAGGTCACTACCGTCACTTTTACTCTGGCTACCACTCAAGATGGAGCAGCACATCTGCTACTCACTATCATGTTTTACATAGTCGAGAAAGAGAGAACTTATTTATAATGTAAATAAGTACTATTTAGAAGAGAGAGCAAATAGAGGACCTATCATTGCACCATCACGAGCAGTGGTGGTGAGGAATAAAAGTCGAAACAAACGAAAAATTATGTTATATCCTCAGAAAAGTGTCGCATTTATAATACAACATAATGTGTCAACAGAAAAGGAAAGATTTACTTCTATATTTTGTTGTTAACGGCAAGCGATATATATAGGCAACAGATGAGAGAGAGAGAGAGAGAGAGAGAGAGAACAGGCGGTGGGTTAGTGAGGGCTGGCTGTCATTTTTAATGAGGATCTAATCCCATAATTGTCCAGACGAGATCTGGCAACGTAGCAGTCAGGTAAATCTCGGAAGTGGCCAACGCCTTAGCGCTCAGTATATTTCAAATAGACTATAGGTCTAAGGTAATGTTGCCCGTTATGAAATTTACTTGTCACGACCGCCCTAGCCGACCTCGATTAACAACAACTTTCACACAAAACTTTCACACGGGCTTTCGTATATTTACTTACGAGTTCGAAGTTAACTCCTTCACTAAACAAATTAATCTTAATTATTTTAGTATGTCGCTCATTGTAGCATGATTTATAATTATATATAGTGATAGTGATATTGACGTGTATAAATAAGGTGTCGTCATCTAGTGGGGCAGAAGAGAAGCTACGGTACCAACATCACCTAGAAGCTTCACTGTCCCATCTAGTGCAACACCCAATAATCTCGGGGCCTCGCAAGATTCACGGGCTACTGACACCCTACAGTCCAGAGGTAAAAAAGAAGTATGAAAAAAACAATATATCATATGTTGTAAATTTACGTTACGAATGGATATGAAACTTCCTTTATTCTTTTTCTTGTTCCTGTGTCGTAACGTTATCTCTAAATCGATCCTTATCCTACCTAACTGGCCAGCTGGTATATAATCGGATACTTATCATGAGAAGTGAACGATATATTGCTTAGTTAAATTAAGTTGTATTGTAGTTGCAGCTTGATGTCCAGACAACTTTTTGTATTGCACGTATATGAGAATTCCCTCTAACACTTCTCCCCACCTGTATAATCCACTCTGTATGGTGTGTTCTCTTCACTGCCTCCGTAAATACTAACTTTCTGGCTTCCAGACTAAACCTGGTAATTTATGATCTAGTGCTTCACAACCCAGAAATATTTTATCGAGATATTCGACTGATTTCTTGGATTTGTGATGTTATGCGATTGTTTCTTTATCTAGTTCGAGTATCTTTTTAGATGGCTCGAAATTTTGGTATTATAATTATATAATTAAGTTCGAGTATCTTTTTTGATGGCTGGAATTACTGGCAATATAAATGTTAAAGAACAACGATAATTCCTGATATTATGTCGTTAACGCTGCTCTGTGGGAAATAATTACTACATTGCCACTGGTTGGAATGTCTACAACTTACTTTAATGAAAGCTGTAACTGGAGGTTGCTAATATTTAATTCATTAAAGTCTGTACTCTGAGATTAATATATCTTATAGTCATCTAGAACATGTCATAAAAATACAAACTCCAATTTTCTTTCATCTACATTTTTTCCATCGAATGCTAACAGTGTAATTATGACGCTCACGATCTGAAACCTAAAAATCTTTCTCTAGGTAAGTGTCATAGTGATCTCTCTCTCTCTCTCTCTCTCTCTCTCTCTCTCTCTCTCTCTCTCTCTCTCTCTCTCTCTCTCTCTCGTGACTTAATTAACAACATAGTGGTTGTGTGTATACTAACCTTTGTTGTCCACAGTTTACACAGTAGTCCTGTGTGTGTTGTAGAGGACAGGAGGGTGACACAATAGTAATGAAGGAACACCAACATGGACAACACAAAACACACCAAGAAAACCAATATACTATATGTGTAATGTATAAGTAAATACATTGACTTGGTAACATATTAGGCAGAGAAAAGAGGTTGTATGAGAGACAAATAATGATGAACAATAAGTGACTGTTGTGACTCTAGTTTTAACATCTTCAATGTGTTACCCTTCCCACTAACCAAGATGACAAACATAAAATTACTGCCTGGCACAATATTCCTCCATGTGTTACCCTTCCCACTAACCAAGATGACAAACATAAAATTAATATCTGACACAATATTCCTCAATGTGTTACCCTTCCCACTAACCAAGATGACAAATATAAAATTACTGCCTGGCACAATATTCCTCAATGTGTTACCCTTCCCACTAACCAAGATGACAAATATAAAATTTATACCTTTACATTCTCCTATTCGTTCCTCTCCCTCCCCTTTCTATACCCTACCTACCCTTCCCTTCCCTTCCCTCCCCTACCCTCCCCTACCCCTCTTTTCCCTTTCCTTCTTTTACAGCTTCATATCCTCTCTATTCCTCTCCTTCACCATCCCCAATCCTCACTTTTTTTTTTCTTTTTTTTTTTATATATTCCGACACTGGACATAGGCTTAATCAAGCCCGTTAACGTGGCCCAGGTCAACTGCTGCTCATACAAACACGTCACGACTTCCGAACTGGTACCCAGCCAAAGAGGGAGGGAAGTGAGGGTTATTCCCAAATACTGCAGCTGTTATGGTACCAGCGAGGGTGTTTTACGACGTTCGGTGGCCTTATAGTTAGTGCCTCAAACTCAAATCGGAAGAGTAAATATTCTCAGGCCCTCACCTGAGAGGATCGATCTCCCGACCTCTAGGATATGAGTCGAGAACACTAACCACTCGGCCACCTCCCCTACCATTAACGATTTTCTCCTATCCCTTCCTACAATTTCTTCCCTTTCCTTCATTCCTATTCTTCCTTCTTCTAACCCTTACGTCATCGTTCCCTCCCAACCTTCCATCCTTCCTGTCTCCTTCCCCTCACACACCCTACCCTCCATCCTTCCTGTCTCCTTCCCCACACACACCCAACCCTCCATCCTTTCCCACACACACCCAACCCTCCCTCCTTCCACACACACACCCAACCTTCCTTCCTTCCCCACACACACACACACCCAACCCTCCCTCCTTCCACACACACACCCAAACCTCCCTCCTTCCCCACACACACACACCCAACCCTCCCTCCTTCCACAAACACACCCAACCCTCCCTCCTTCCCCACACCACACACCCAACCCTCCCTCCTTCCACACACACACCCAACCCTCCCTCCTTCCCCACACCACACACCCAACCCTCCATCCTTCCCCACACACACCCAACCTTCCCTCCTTCCCCACACACACACACCGAACCCTGCCTCCTTCCACACACACACCCAACCTTCCTTCCTTCCCCACACACACACACACCCAACCCTCCCTCCTTCCACACACACACCCAAACCTCCCTCCTTCCCCACACACACACACCCAACCCTCCCTCCTTCCACACACACACCCAACCCTCCCTCCTTCCCCACACCACACACCCAACCCTCCCTCCTTCCCCACACACACCCAACCCTCCCTCCTTCCCCAAACACACACACACCCAACCCTCCCTCCTTCCACACACACACCCAACCCTCCCTCCTTCCCCACACACACCCAACCCACCCTCCTTCCCCACACACACCCAACCCTCCCTCCTTCCACACACACACACACACCCAACCCTCCCTCCTTCCCCACACACACACCCAACCCTCCCTCCTTTCCCTCACACAACCAACCCTCCCTCCTTCCCCACACACACACACCCAACCCTCCCTCCTTCCCCACACACACCCAACCCACCCTCCTTCCCCACACACACACACCCAACCCTCCCTCCTTCCCCTCACACACCCAACCCTCCCTCCTTCCCCACACACACACACCCAACCCTACCACCTTCCAAACAAACACCCAACCCTCCCTCCTTCCACACATACACACCCAACCCTCCCTCCTTCCCCACACACACTCAACCCTCCATCCTTCCCAACACACACCCAACCCTCCCTCCTTCCCCAAACACACACACACCCAACCCTCCCTCCTTCCACACACACACATACCCAACCCTCCCTCCTTCCCCACACACGCCCAACCCTCCCTCCTTCCCCAAACACACTCAACCCTCCCTCCTTCCCCACACACACATACACACACAACCCTCCCTCCTTCCCCACACACCCAACCCTCCCTCCTTCCCCACACACACACACCCAACCCTCCCTCCTTCCCCATACACACACAACTAACCCTCCCTCCTTCCCCACACACACACACAACCCTCCCTCCTTCCCCACACACCCAACCCTCCCTCCTTCCCCACACACACCCAACCCTCCCTCCTTCCACACACACACACACACACACAACCCTCCCTCCTTCAACACACACACACCCAACCCTCCCTCCTTTCCCACACACACGCAACCCTCCCTCCTTCCCCACACATACACAACCCTCCCTCCTTCCCCACACACACCCAACCCTCCCTCCTTCCCCACAAACACACACCCAACCCTCCATCCTTCCCCACACACACCCAACCCTCCCTCCTTCACCACACTCACTCAACCCTCCCTCCTTCCGCACACACACACTAACCAACCCTCCCTCCTTCCCCACACACCCAACCCTCCCTCCTTCCACACACACACACACACCCAACCCTCCCTCCTTCCACACACACACCCAACCCTGCATCCTTCCCCACACACACCCAACCCTCCCTCCTTCCACACACACACCCAACCCTCCCTCCTTCCCCACACACACACACCTAACCCTCCCTCCTTCCACACACACACACACCCAACCCTCCCTCCTTCCACACACTCACACACCCAACCCTCCCTCCTTCCACACACAAACACACCCAACCCTCCCTCCTTCCACACACACACCCAACCCTCCATCCTTACCCACACACACCCAACCCTCCCTCCTTCCACACACACACCCAACCCTCATTCCTTCCACACACACACCCAACCCTCTCTCCTTCCACACACACACACCCAACCCTCTCTCCTTCCACACACACACACCCAACCCTCCCTCCTTTCCCACACACACGCAACCCTCCCTCCTTCCACACACACACCCAACCCTCCCTCCTTCCCCACACACACACACCTAACCCTCCCTCCTTCCACACACACACACACCCAACCCTCCCTCCTTCCACAAACTCACACACCCAACCCTCCCTCCTTCCACACACAAAAACACCCAACCCTCCCTCCTTCCACACACACACCCAACCCTCCATCCTTACCCACACACACCCAACCCTCCCTCCTTCCACACACACACCCAACCCTCACTCCTTCCACACACACACCCAACCCTCTCTCCTTCCACACACACACACCCAACCCTCTCTCCTTCCACACACACACACAACCCTCCCTCCTTCCCCACACACACACACCCAACCCTCCCTCCTTCCACACACACACACACACACCCAACCCTCCCTCCTTCCCCATACACACCCAACCCTCCCTCCTTCCCCACACACACACAACCCTTCCCCTCACACACCCTACCCTTCCCCACACACACACAACCCACCATTACACAGTACATAACACTGCCTGCACAACTTATCACAGGATGTACCCCAAAAAAATAATATATTTATAGTTTGCAGATTATCAGGACTCAGGACTGTCACAAGAGAGAGAGAGAGAGAGAGAGAGAGAGAGAGAGAGAGAGAGAGAGAGAGAGAGAGAGAGAGAGAGAGAGAGAGAGAGAGAGAGAGAGAGAGAGAGAGTTACATAGAAACACACACAATACCAGACCTTACAGAGAGAGAGAGAGAGAGAGAGAGAGAGAGAGAGAGAGAGAGAGAGAGAGAGAGAGAGAGAGAGAGAGAGAGAGAGAGAGATAGTTAAACTTTGCTATAACAGTAAGGAATATATACCAATTTTACCAACAATAAATAATATTACTGATAGGCAATATATAAATATAAGTGTCATATCCCAAACATTGATATAAAAGAACACACATACTGCATGCTGTATGTATTATGTTCATACTGAAATGTTAATTAATACTTAATTAAAATATAAAGATATAAGTAATAATCTTTTTCTCTCATGACAAACTGAGGTGGTATAATAATCAGGTTATAATAATATGTGTTCTTAGTGGAACGCTTGTCAATGTTATTAGACAAATTATAATGCAATAAAATAATACATGTCACATATACAGAGAAAATATAATTATGTAGTGTTACAAGACAAGATAAACATACATGAAAGACATAGAGCTAAGTCTCTATTGGTTTTATATACTGTATGTGTGTTAATGTGTGTGTAGCCTTGTAATAATGTATGTGTGTTAATGTGTGTGTAGCACTGTGATAGTGTATGTTTGTTAATGTGTGTGTTGCACTGTAATACTCTATGTGTGTTAATGTGTGTGGCCTTGTAATAATGTATGTGTGTTAATGTGTGTGTAGCACTGTGATAGTGTATATGTGTGTTAATGTGTGTGTAGCCTTGTAATAATGTATGTGTGTTAATGTGTGTGTAGCCTTGGAATAATGTATGTGTGTGTGTGTAATGTGTGTGTAGCCTTGTAATAATGTATGTGTGTTAATGTGTGTGTGGCCTTGGAATAATGTATGTGTGTTAATGTGTGTGTAGCACTGTAATAGTGTATGTGTGTTAATGTGTGTGTAGCCTTGTAATAGTGTTAGTGTGTTAGGTTATAATAGGTATAATAATCAGGTTATAATAATATGTGTTCTTAGTGGAACGCTTGTCAATGTTATTATTAGTTTACCATTTCACAGTAGAATGTTAAAAAATATATATATTTTTAAAATTGCACAAAGGCTCCTTCCCTATACTACCTCCCTCACACTCTCTCTCCTCCTTCCCTCCCTCACACTCTCTCCCTCCCTCCTTCCCTCCCTCACACTCTCCTCCTTCCCTCTCCCTCCCTCACACTCTCTCCCTCCCTCCCTCCCTCACACTCTCTCCCCCCTCCCTCTCCCTCCTTGTTCCTTCACTGTCCACTCTCTCGCTCCCTCCCTCTCTAACACTCTCCTCCTTCCCTCTCCCTCCCTCACACTCCCTCCCTCACACTCTCCTCCTTCCCTCTCCCTCCCTCACACTCTCTCCCTCCCTCCCTCCCTCACACTCTCTCCCCCCTCCCTCTCCCTCCTTGTTCCTTCACTGTCCACTCTCTCGCTCCCTCCCTCTCTAACACTCTCCTCCTTCCCTCTCCCTCCCTCACACTCCCTCCCTCCCTCCCTCACACTCTCCCTCCCTCCCTCTCCCTGCTTCATCCTTTACCGTCCACTCTCTCGCTCCCTCCCTCTCTAACACTCTCTCTCCCCTCCCTCTCCCTCCTTGTTCCTTCACTGTCCACTCTCTCCCTCCCTCACACTCTCTCTCCCCTCCCTCCCTCCCTCCCTCACACTCTCTCTCCCCTCCCTCTCCCTCCTTGTTCCTTCACTGTCCACTCTCTCCCTCCCTCACACTCTCTCTCCCCTCCCTCCCTCCCTCCCTCACACTCTCTCTCCCCTCCCTCTCCCTGCTTCATCCTTTACTGTCCACTCTCTCGCTCTCTCCCTCTCTAACACTCTCTCTCCCTTCCCTCTCCCTGCTTCCCTCCCTCAATATCTAGTTTCTCTTCATCTCTTCCTGTGATGAGATAATCTCCGTGAACGTCAGCCAGGCCAGGCCAACTCCCAGCCATGGTAGTAACCCCTCAGTAAACAGTTTTAATTAAGGGGGTGCGGGAATAGGGGCACAGGCTTGGGGGGGTTTAGGGGGGTGCGGGAGTAGGGGAACAGGCTTGGGAGGGGTTAGGGGGTGCGGGGGTATGGGAACAGACTTAGGGGGATGCAGGAGGTAAATGACATTAACACACGTCTTGAAAAACTCGAACAACAATTAACTGCCAACACAACCATCACTGTAAAGCCAAAGAAAGATACATTACTACTTGGTGACATGAACCTAAAGAGTATGAAAGTGTCGGATTTTCATTCTAATTGTGAAATTAGAACTCTAGACGAAGCAAATATTGACCTATTAAAATGCTGGGTACATGAAAAGCTATCATGGGCACCATAAAAGTGTATTATCTACGGCAGTTTATTCGATGCCATTGAAAGTAGAGCCCCGTCGGATGTGATTGACAACCTCATTGCATTAGTAAGTGAATTGAAAAAACAAAAATGATAGCATGGAAATATTAATTTGTAAAGTTGCACCCAGCCCTAAATCAGACACCTCACGCCCTGATATACACGAGGTGAACAGAGGGCAGGATCAACCTGGACATGACCAAAATCGTCCCCCTTCTCGCACACAAGTACACATCCCTCATTATTCCAATCGTGGTGAGCATCAGGGAGTGCAACATCGCGATCGTGGAGGTTGGCACAGACAGGAAAGTGATGGCGGGAATGAGCAACATGCTGCCCACAGTACCTGGCGCCGAGATGGTGGGCAGCGAGGCACACATACACGCACCCCACACTTCCGCCCGCAACCACGTGAACAATTTAGGCAGAACGAATGTGACTCATATGAAAGACAGCATGGTCATACAAATAAATACCCGAGGAAAGGAGGTTGCTTTAACTGTGGTGAATTTAATCACAGACAACTTAATTGTAGGTATGACCATAAAGTGAGATGTTCAAATTGCCAGAACCTAGGTCACAAAAGCCGCCTGTGTAACAATTATAAATATTAGGGGTATGGCGAAGAAGACAGGGCCGCTAAGTTATACAAAATGGAAAGAGATTGTATCACAATAGAACACGTTAACGCTCAATCCCTTCAGGCCAACTTTGATGAAATTAACTCTACTATCATTAATAGAAATATTGATATACTGTGTGTGAGCGAAACCTGGCTACTTCCTGATACCCCAGACAAATATGTACAAATTAATTACTACACAATATTTCGTGATGATAAGGGTCGTGGTGGTGGAGTTTGTATATATGTTAAAAACTCTCTACAGTGTAAAGTTGTGACCACTAACCTTGATAAACCTGACGGCAAAGAAGAAGTATGGCTAACAGTACAGTGTAGGAAATTACCTTCAATCATTGTAGGTTGTATTTACCGCCACCCTAAAGCTCTGAATAACACCTTTAATTACCTTAATGACCTATTTAAAAACATAATTCTTCGTAATAAACCACTGTATTTATTAGGAGATATTAATGATGACTTGCTATCTTTAGGGAACAAACAGTAAAATAATATCCACTAACAAACTTCATCAAATTATTGACAAGCCAACAAGAGTCACTTCAAGCTCATCCACCTTACTGGATGTTATAATTATAAATAAGCCAGAAAGCATAGTCAATACTGATGTTATCCCCAAGATAGTAGGTGATCATGAACTAATTTCTGTTTTAATTGATATGAATAAGCCTAAACGTGTTACTGTATTCAAAACTTTCCGTGATATGACCATTTATGATGCTGATTTATTCTCTGACCTTCTACTAAATAAAGCTCCCACCCTTAACCAAATAATGATAACTGACGATGTAGATAAGCAAGTTGACATTTTTACTACTGTGTTTAACTCATGTCTTGATACTTGTGCTCCCATGGTCAATAAGCAAGTTAAGAAGCCTTTTGCCCCATGGATTAACGATGAGATTCGCTCCCATATGAGAGAGAGAGATAATTTACTTGTACTACTTAAAAAGAACAGATCTAATATCACTTTACAAGCACAGTATAAATCTAAAAATAAACAAGTAAGATCCATGCGATATAAAGCAAAGACAGAGTATTACCATCAAAAGTTCAATGAGAATAAAGGGAACACAGCAGGGACTTGGAAAATTATTAACAACATTGTCCCAAACAATAAACCTAATATAAATCATGGTCACAGCAACATTCAACAGCCAAAATAACAACATTACCTCATTTAGACCCCAACCAGTCAGTCCTCAAGATATCATATTAACGATTAAACAAGTAAAGAACACAGGCTCTGCAGGAATAGATGGCATAACTTCAAGATATATTAAAGATTCCCTCTTTGTCATTATCCCATATCTCACCTGTATCATAAATACATCCATTGTAACTGGGAAAATTCCAAAACTATGGAAACAATCCATTGTAGTCCCCATCCATAAAAACGGAGACAGGGAAAATATTAATAATTATAGGCCCATTTCTCTCCTGTCAACTATATCTAAGATTTTAGAAAGAATCGTGTGTAATCAATTAAAGCTGTTCCTCGAATCAAATGATATCCTATCCCATAGCCAGCATGGATTTCGTCACAAACTATCCACTGAGACAGCCTTAACCATGCTAACTAACCAAATTTATAATAATATGGACAAAAAACATATATCATTGCTAACTTTATGTGACTTGTCCAAAGCCTTCGACAGCATTAACTACTCATTTCTATTAAATAAACTCACTCATAATAACATCGATAGATTTTGGTTCGAAAATTATCTAAATGACAGGACCCAATTAGTACGCATTGACAACATTCTCTCTTCTTCATCTAAAATAAATTATGGAGTTCCTCAAGGATCTATTCTGGGGCCAATTCTTTTTAATTTGTTTGTTAATGACCTGAAGGACAATATTAACAACTGCCTTCTTATCCAGTATGCCGATGACACTCAGTTGTTACACAGTGGATCTATAAATGAGTTAGGTGACTTAATTAAAAGAACAGAATACACCCTAACTCAAGCTAAGAAATACCTCAGTAAAAACGGTCTGATGCTTAATGATACCAAAACTCAATGTATATTTATAGGATCCAGACAACTTGTAAATAAGATACCAGAAGACACTGTAATTCATCTTAACAACTGTAATATTATACCTAGTAAACATGTGAAAAATCTTGGTGTGTTTATCGACTGTACGATGACATTCGATAAACACATCAATGAAATTACTAAAAAGATTATGGGGACCTTAATATACATAAATAGAGTTAGAGATAATTTTAACATTGATACTAGGAAAATTGTTATAGAATCTCTAGTCTTCTCTGTCTTGTGCTACTGCCTTGTTATCTATGGCAAAACTAATCAAACTCTCTTGCATAATGTACAGAAGTTACAGAATTTTGCTTCAAAAGTAGTTGTAGGTGCAAGAAAATATGACCACGTTACGCCCATACTCCAACAACTAGAATGGTTAACAGTGTCAAAAAAGTTTACATATGACATAGCTGTAACTATATTTAAACTTCAAAATAATTTCTATCCTAACTGGCTCGATAAACTCCCGACCATAAACGATATATCAAGCAGTAGCACAAGGCAGAGGAACGATCTTTATGTTCCTAGATCTAGGCTAGACTGTGGGGCACTATCTATGAGTGTACATGGCCCAAAGGTATGGAACACACTACCCAATAATATAACAGATTCAAGTAGCCTGTATACCTTTAAGAAACAACTTAAAAATTACCTTTTAAAGGCCAATTCTTAAGTATCTTTAATTCTGATGTCACTGCATCCATTTATCATGTAAATATGTATTTACTTCATTATAATTATGTTACATAATATTTTTATATGTAAGAAAAGCCATTGTATTTAATGGAAATAATAAAAATCTGAATCTGAATCTGAATCTGTGTCAGTCTTCCTCCTCTACATTTTCCCTCTCCAACGAAGAAGATTATTAAAGAAGTGGACAAAAAATTATCCGTCCTCCTCCTTCTCTTATTATTATTATTATTATTATTATTATTATTATTATTATTATTATTATTATTATTATTATTATTATTATTATTATTATTATTATTGTTATTGTTATTGTTATTGTTATTGTTATTGTTATTGTTATTATTATTATTATTACTATTATTGTAAAAATTATTATTATCATTATCATTATTATTATTGTTATTATTATTGTTATTATTATTGTTATTATTATTATTATTATTATTATTATTATTATTCTATATCCTAAAATACATATACCCTTTTTTATTATCTAATTTCCATCGTCCCTGCTTTGCTAAGATGACATAATATTCACATGGTTTTACACACACAAACACACACACACCTCTCGTTTTTCCCTTCCTTGGTAGGCTATATAAAGCTGTTAACCCCGACACTCACTCCAGTTGTCCTTTGACCTTCTCCTGTCTATACAAACTCCTTGGTTACATATATACATCCATTCATCCATCCATCCATCCAGTCACTACTCCACACTTACTCTATCCTCTCAGTCACTAATCCACACTAACTCCATCCACACTTACTCTATCCTTTCAGTCACTACTCAACACTTACTACTCCACACTTACTACTCCACACTAACTCCATCCACACTTACTCTATCCTCTCAGTCACTACTCCACACTAACTTCATATTTTCAGTCACTACTCCACACTTACTCCATCCACACTTACTACTCCACATTAACTCCATCCACAATTACTCCATCCACACTTACTCCATCCACACTTACTACTCCACACTTACTCCATCCACACTTACTACTCCACACTAACTCCATCCACACTTACTACTCCACACTTACTCCATCCACACTTACTCCATCCACACTTACTACTCCACATTTACTCCATCCACACTTACTTTATCTTTTCAGTCACACCTCCACACTTACTCCATCCACACTAACTCCATCCACACTTACTATTCCACACTTACTCTATCCATCCAAATAGTATCATACCCATTACATTCCTATACATTCATAGCATCCTTTAAATATAAAAATATAACAACAACACAAGCCAGCAATTAACAGATATA
>JAWQEG010006459.1:75000-80477 GCA_033782935.1 Petrolisthes cinctipes
CAGGGTGCTCATCACGCCTCGATAGATAGATAGATAGATAGATATTTAGATAGATAAATAGATAGTTTGTAAGTAAAGTAAGAAAACGAGTACACACACACACACACACACACACAGTTCTCCCTTCTCCTTGACATGTGTTATAAAGCAACATGGTCACGTAGTCTGATATCAGTCATGGTACAGTACACGACTAAAGAGAAAATATGATGGTCATTCTTTTCACATGAGCCTCACCTTTCGTGCTCTCTCCTCTCTTGTCCCTCTCATTGCCTTGCTCTGTTCTATCCTGCCCTACCTTGTCCTGCCTTTCCACACTCTGTTCTGTTCGAGTGTCCCCTTGTATTGCCCTGCCCTGCCCTGCCTTGCCCTGCACTGCTCTGCCCTACCTTGCCCATTCCTTTCCTGTTCTTCCCTATACTCTGCCTTGCTTTCCTATGTCCTGTCCTATCTTACCTGCCCTCTCTTGCCCTCTCTTGCCCATCTCTGCCCTTCCCTGCCCTTCCCTCTTTGGTGATCCAGGGTGGAGGACCTTATGATATATTGTAGTTGCTTCATTCTTCCCTAACCTCATCTCATCTCCTTATTTTTTCCTTCATTTCTCGTTTCTTCTCATCTTATTTCATTTCCTCACACTTTCCTTCATTTCTCGTTTCTTCTCATCTTAACTCACACTTTCCTTCATTTCTCGTTTCTCTTTATCTTAACTCACACTTTCCTTCATTTCTCGTTTCTTCTCTGGTATCTTCTCTCATGTTGTCATCCTTAGCAGAGGGAGTGAGTGGCTCGGGTGTGAAGGGTCGCCCAAATCCTTATTATTAAAGTCCAGGACCCTGTGATTGTGTATGAGACCTGGTGGTGGCTTCTGATTCCTCCTGACTATGCCACGAAACAAGCTCCTTCAATATAGGTGGTGTTTGGTGGCATTATTTGAAGGACTTACTAATATATAATGGTGATGATAATGGTGATGGTTGGTGATGGTGATAATGATGTGGATGGTGATAATAATGGTGATGGTTGGTGATGGTGGTGATGGTGATAATAATGGTGATGGTTGGTGATGGTGATAATAATGGTGATGGTTGGTGATGGTGATAATAATGGTGATGGTTGGTGATGGTGATAATAATGGTGATGGTTGGTGATGGTGATAATGATGATAATAATGGTGATGGTTGGTGATGGTGATAATAATGGTGAGGGTGATGGTGGTGATAATAATGGTGATGGTTGGTGATGGTGATAATTATGGTGATTGTTGGTGATGGTGATAATGATGTGGATGGTGATAATAATGGTGATGGTTGGTGATGGTGGTGATGGTGATAATAATGGTGATGGTTGGTGATGGTGATAATAATGGTGATGGTTGGTGATGGTGATAATAATGGTGATGGTTGGTGATGGTGATAATGATGATAATAATGGTGATGGTTGGTGATGGTGATAATAATGGTGAGGGTGATGGTGGTGATAATAATGGTGATGGTTGGTGATGGTGATAATAATGGTGATTGTTGGTGATGGTGGTGATGGTGATAATAATGGTGATGGTTGGTGATGGTGATGGTTGGTGATGATGATAATAATGGTGATGGTTGGTGATGGTGATAATAATGGTGATGGTTGGTGATGATAATGGTGATGGTTGGTGATGGTGATAGTGATGGGGATGGATGGTGATAGTGATGCGGAAATTTTCGATAATGATGGTGATGATAAAGATGGTGATAATGGTGGTGATGGTGATAAAAATAATAATAGTGATGATGAAATTTTGATTATCGATAATGTAATGATGGTGATAATAAACCTGATAATAATAATAATAATAATAATAACTACTATAATGATGATGATGATGTTATGATGGTGATGATGATGATGGTGATGATGATGATGATGATGATGTTATGATGGAGGAAAATAACAGGGAAAATGGGGAGGGAAAAAAGAGCAGGGGGAAGGGGGAGGGAAAGTGGGAAGTGGGAGGGAAAAAGAGCAGGAAAAACTAGTAGGAGGAAGGGGGCAGGGAGAAGGAGCAAGGAAAAAAGAGCAGGGGGAAGGGGGCAGGGAAAAAGATAATTCAAATGTCCCAGGAAAACACCCAATGGTTCACACCTTAATACACGGCTTAATTAATTAATTAAAACTCACAACCTACAAGGCTCTTAGTAATTTAAGAAGGGACTGTTCTACGATCTCCAAGCATTTTTCCACTACTATCACCACTACCACCACTATGGCTACTATCATCACTACCACCACTATGACTACTATCACCACTACCACCATCAACACTATGGTCGCTGCAAATACCACCAGTATAGGACTACCAACACCACAAATACTACCACTATCACCATCACCACCACCACCACCACTACTACTCTCCCCACCACCACCACCACCACCACCACCACCACTACTCTCCCCACCACCACCACCACCACTACTCTCCCCACCACCACTACCACCACCACCACCACTACTCTCCCTACCACCACCACCACCACCCATATGAATACTACCAGTCACTGGTTGAACATACTACATTGAGTTATGCACAGTTTTCAAATGGTCAGGTTTTTCAGATTTCAAGACCTTTATGGGTTTAAATGTAAAGCTTTTAAAGAATATGGGCTTCATATTTCAAGGATTATATTTTTCACTGGTTTCTATTGTCACAGTTTACATATTTTTCTGTTAATAAATTCATGGGTTTCATATTTCACCTGTCATAAGTTTCAACTTTTCATAGATTACATAATTCACTGAGTTTCATATTTGTAAGTTAAATAATTTGTTGATTTTATATTTTCGGGTTTCAAAAATCATGGTTTTCGAGCTCCACAGATTTTTACATTTCATGGGTTTCCAAATTCGCGAGTTTCAAATTACACAAGTTTTGCAAGTGAGTCTCTCTGGTGTTAGTGTGGAGGCCATGATTGCCTTCCCCATGGTAATCTGGCCCACACTGCAACTCCATGCCTTAACTCTCTCTCTCTCTCTCTTTCTCTCTCTCTCTCTACTTTTGCCTTTTACTTTCTTTCCAGATCTTCACCCTCCCGTTCTGTGTGACTGTCTCTCTTTCTCTCACTTTCCCATCCTTTGTTTGTTATCTCACACCTTTCTTTCTGTCTTTTACTTTCCCTCCGAATCTTTACCCTCTCCTTTTGTTTCTCTCTTTGCTTCTCTTCTTTTTCTGCCTGTTACACGTTCTCTGGGCATCTCTCTGCCATTATTTATTTTCTCCATCAACCAGCATCTCTTTTCTGTAAATGTTTTTAGGATACGTCTTTTCTGTTTTTCCCTCATTCTATCTGACCTTGCCTCTCTCTCATTTACTCTCACTCTCGTGCTCTTATTTTCTCTCTCTCTCTCTCTCTCTCTCTCTCTCTCTCTCTCTCTCTCTCTCTCTCTCTCTCTCTCTCTCTCTCTCTCTCTCTCTCTCTCTCTCTCTCTCTCTTTCGTTCTATTTGTTCTGTTTCTCTAATTCTCCCTCATTTTCTCTGCTCTATACTTTATTCATGGCCTCTTTTGTACTCTTTTCTATTTCCTTGTCACTCTATCTATCTATATCTCTTGTTACCATCAGTGCCCTTCTCTGTCCCATTCGTCATCTTCTTTCCCCCATTTTTATCTCTGTTATCATCATCGTGTTTACTGATAAACAACAACAACAACACTACACCATAGCTTATATCACTGTTTTAAAGGTGTTAATTAATATAAGTTTTCCCATTGACACAGGAACCTTCAAAACTCATGCTAATAAACCTGTAGACCTGACGACTGGTTGGCTTTCCTCTCGTTCCCTCTTCATTATGTATAAAGGACACAGGTTAGCGATGATGACCTTTTCCTTCAAGTTACCTCGGCATCCACCTTCACCTTTCTGGATCGACCTATATAACCAAGATAAGGTGATGTTCAGATGTGGTCATTAAAAATATAGCTCGCCCTCTATCCATCTCCCTCTCCCCTCGTCTCTCTTTCACCTGCACTTCCCACCTCACCTTTGTGCACGGCAAGTCACACACACACACACACACACACACACACACACACTCAATGGTTGAAGGGGACGAGAGGAAATAGAAACTTGGGGGTGGAGACTGGAATGTAGATGTTAATGACCGAGTATAAAGGAACCAGCCAGATGGACAGTAGAGGGGTGTAAAGGAGGATGGATAATGTTCTATGACCACCAGTATACATTTAATTAAGTTGCTGATAATAAAGGACATAGTCGTGTAAAAGCTTGGTGTATATTGTCTCTCTCTCTCTCTCTCTCTCTCTCTCTCTCTCTCTCTCTCTCTCTCTTTTCGCCCAAGCAAACATTCAGCTCACACACCTGTCACTCACACACCTGTCCCTTACACACCTGTCTCTCACACACCTGTCTGTCCCTCACACACCTGCTGTCTGTCCCTCTCACACCTGTCCCTCACACACCTGTCGCTCACACACCTGTCCCTCACACACCTGTCTGTCCCTCACACACCTGTCCCTCACACACCTGTCCCTCACACACCTGTCGCTCACACACCTGTCCCTCACACACCTGTCTGTCCCTCACACACCTGTCCCTCACACACCTGTCTGTCCCTCAAACACCTGTCGCTCACACACCTGTCTGTCCCTCACACACTTGTCCCTCACACACCTGTCCCTCACACACCTGTCCCTCACACACCTGTCCCTCACACATCTGTCCCTCACACACCTGTCTGTCCCTCACACACCTGTCCCTCACACACCTGTCCCTCACACACCTGTCCCTCACACACCTGTCCCTCACACACCTGTCCCTCACACACCTGTCTGTCCCTCACACACCTGTCCCTCACACACCTGTCCCTCACACACCTGTCTGTCCCTCACACACCTGTCCCTCACACACACACACACACACACACACACACACACACACACACACACACACTATTCACACTTTACCTGTCCAGTGTGTTATGGTGTTATTGTGTGTTGTGTTGTGTTGTGTTGTGTTATGGTGTGCTGTGTTGTGTTATGGTGTGCTGTGTTGTGTTGTGTTATGGTGTGCTGTGTTGTGTTATGGTGTGTTGTGTTGTGTTATGGTGTGTTGTGTTGTGTTATGGTGTGTTGTGTTGTGTTATGGTGTGTTGTGTTGTGTTATGGTGTGTTGTGTTGTGTTATGGTGTGTTGTGTTGTGTTATGGTGTGTTGTGTTGTGTTATGCTGTACTATGTTGTGTTATGGTGTGCTGTGTTGTGTTATGGTGTGTTGTGTTTTGTTTCACACTTTGTTTTATTGTGCTGTGTTGTGTTATGCAGTTATGGTGTGCTATGCTGCTGTAATCGCGATGCTGTGTTGTGGTGTATTGCTCTGTGTTATACTGTGTTGTGTTATGAAAAGTTATACCCTGCTATGTATGTATGTATGAGAGGTGTGGAGTATTAGGTATGTAGGCATGTATGTATGCATGAGAGG
>JAWQEG010006460.1:0-14511 GCA_033782935.1 Petrolisthes cinctipes
CAATATGATAACGATAAATGTAAAAAAAATATGTATGAGGAGTTGAATTTGAAGGCTGACATATACATTGTTTGTTGATGGTGTGTGTGTGTGTGTGTGTGTGTGTGTGTGTGTGTAACAATAGTGATGATAATGACAAGGATGATTATGTTTCTATGAGGGAGGAGGAGGAGGAAGAAGAGAACGAGTAAACAATAAATTAAATGAAACAAAGAAAAAAAATTGCTAAGGATAATGAAAAGGAATGGTTTGGAAAGAATTAATAAAAATCGGAAAGGCACAACAAAGCTCAAAAACACCACGAACGAACGAACGAACGAATGAAGGAAGGAAGAAAGCAAGGTCTGAATAAATGAATGAATATAATTATAAACAAAACAAGACAAATGGGAAGCAATGACTTACGGTACAAATGAGGTAAGACATAAAAGAATAAAGTAAGGGATGGAAGAAAATAAAGAGGAAACATAGCTTAGGTAAAGGAATGAATGAATGAATAACGGAAGGAACAAATACACGAAGAATTGAACGAATTAGTGAAAGAATGACGTAAGGGGATATAAGGCTGAATATATGATTGACAGTCAATGAAGGAATGAAGGAATGAAGGAAGGAAATAAGGGCTGTATGAATGAATGAAGAAAGGAAATAAGGGCTGAATGAATAAACCTATAGGCTGAATGAATGAATTAAATAGGGGTTGAATGAATGAAATAAGGGCTGAATGAATGAAATAAGGGCTGAATGAATGATATAAGGGCTGAATGAATAACCTATATGCTGAATGAATAAATGAAAATAGGGGTTGAATGAATGAAGTAAGGACTGAATGAAGGAGGGAATGAATGAAGAAAGGAAGGAAGGAGGGGGAGGCTGGGTAATCCCCGGGGGGCTTCGAGCGAGGGGTCCAATAAACTGGCATAAATAAGGACACAATAATCAGCTTATGTTAATTAGTCATTTTAATTGATTTTACATGGCACCATTCCAGCCTCCTGCTCCCTCCCCTTCCTTCATTCCTTCCTTCCTTCCTTGTTCGTTCTCTCTCTCTTCTCTACTCATCTCTCTCTCTCTCTCTCTCCTCTCTCTCTCTCTCTCTCTCTCTCTCTTCTCACTCTCTCTCATCTTCTCTCTCTCTCTCCTCTCTCTAGGTGGTTTAAGCTGTTGTGTTCGGAGTGTTCCTTGATTGGTTTCACATGACACATTCGAGGACGGTCGCCTACTGCGCAACTAAACCCACAGGTACCCTCTTTGTACGGATCGTAAGGGTCCCCCTAGGGTACTTCTTTTTCCTTGTAACTCCTTGTAACTCCTTGTAACTCTCTCCTCTCTCTCTCTCTCTCTCTCTCCTCTCTCTCTCTCTCTCTCCTCTCTCTCTCTCTCCTCTCTCTCTCTCTCTCTCTCTCTCTCTCTCTCACTCTCTCCTTCTCTATCTCTCTCTCTCTCTCTCTCTCTCTTTCAATTTTGTTTTAAACTTTATCTGTATTTAATTTGCTTCTTCTTTTTTTTCTCTCTCGTAGTCTCACTCATTCTTTCGTAGTCTCACTCATTCTTCTATTTCTCTCTCTCTTTTTTATTCATTTTCTGATTCTCTTACTCTCCTACGTGTTGTTTTCTCTCACATTCCCCTTTCCCTTTCAAGTTCTCTTCCTGCCTCACTTCTCTGTTTCTCTTTCGTTCTCATTCTCTCTCGTCCTTTCTTTCTCTCTTTTTCTTTCTCTCTAACACACCATTATGCTCTCTCTCTCTCTCTCTCTCTCTCTCTCTCTCTCTCTCTCTCTCTCTCTCTCTCTCTCTCTCTCTCTCTCTCTCTCTCATTCAACATAAGTTTGTCTAATTCTTCTTCCTTGCACTCTATAGAAAGTTAATTCATCCTTTCTTTTATATTCCTTCTCCTTCAACATCATTCTCTATTCTTTACTACTACTTTATACTAATGATTTCTATCTCTCCTTTCCTTCCGTCCTTCATCATTCCACACATCACATCTAGTTTCTCCTCTCTTCTCACACCTCATCAGTCATCTCCTCACTATTCATCTCTTCGACTCACTACTCTATCCTCTTCCCTTCCCTTCGTTCTTCTCCCCTCCGCCTGATCTCCTCAAATATTTTCTCCTCCTTTATCCGTCTACCATTTCCTCCATTCCGTTCCCGGTGACATAACAGAGCTTTTGTCCTTTACTCTTCTATCGTTTGTGGCACGAAGTAAATGGTGTAGTTCTAACACCTGCTATCCCGCAAAATAATAATAATAATAATACTGATAAAAATAATATTCATATATAATAAATAATAATAGATAAAAAAAAATAATATTAATAATAATAATAATAATAATAATAATAATAATAATAATAATAATAATAATAATAAAAATAATAATAATAATAATAACAATGCTACTACTACTACTACTACTACTAATAATAATAATAATAATAATAATTATTATTATTATTATTATCGAGTAAAAATGATGAGTAATAGATAGCAATGGTAAATGTATTAACATATCAACAATACTAAAACCAATAACACTAACACTAAACCAATAAGAAAATGCTGCAACAATATTAATTATATAAAAATAACAATAGTAATAATGACAATACTATAACACCTGCGAACTACTAATCATAACACTACAACTAATAGTAATAATAACAATAACAGGAACAAAACAGTGACGATGTTTTGTGATTTCAGAAACATTTTGAACTACAATGTACTAATGAATGCTTTATATATATCGTATGTATATAAAGAAACGCAAAATATAAATACCGCATTCTGTACTATCAACATAAGAATATTGTACTGAATATATGGCATCTTTCTTACTGCATTAAAAATATCGTCATTATAACCAAAAAAAATAGCGTATATAATGTCGATAAATTTAAGTTGTGATATTGTAAAGCAGGAACAGAGAAGGAAGAACAAGTTGTGATGAAGTAAAGCAGGAACAGAGAAGGAAGAACAAGTTGTGATGAAGTAAAACAGGAACAGAGAAGGAAGGAAGAACAAGTTGTGATGATGTAAAGCAGGAACAGAGAAGGAAGAACAAGTTGTGATGAAGTAAAACAGGAACATAGAAGGAAGAACAAGTTGTGATGATGTAAAACATGAACAGAGAAGGAAGGAAGAACAAGTTGTGATGAAGTAAAGCAGGAACAGAGAAGGAAGAACAAGATATAGAAACAAAAAGCAGGGAGGTTTGGCCAGCACCCTTCAGTTCATTATTAAGCCCCTTCCTTCCTTCCTCTCCCTCGATACACTTTAGAGGGGCTGCTGGAGATTAAGAAGGTGAGGAGGAACCCTTTCTGTTTACCCCGTTAACAGTGTGCAGAATTTTTGTTGTTGGTGCAGCAGCGTGTTGGACTAATCAGCTGTGAGAGTAAACATCCCACCCCTCTCGCCCGGTAAGTGTTGTCCAGGGGGGAGCCAGGGCAAAAGTCTTGTGTCCACCTTCTGCTGCTTCCTCCTATACATTCATTCACTCACTCACTCAGGCGACCCTTGCCCTGTCTGTCTGTTTGTGTGTCTGCTTGTGTGTGTGCTTTTCCCTCTCTCTCTCTCTCTCTCTCTGTCTGTCTGTCTGTCTGTCTGTCTGTCTGTCTGTTTGTGTGTCTGCTTTTCCCTCTCTCTGTCTGTCTGTCTGTCTGTCTGTCTGTTTGTTTGTGTGTCTGCTTTTCCCTCTCTCTCTCTCTCTGTCTGTCTGTGGGTTTAATTTTATCTCTGTTTTCCTGTCGATATTTTTCTGTGTATGTATTTGCGTCCACCTTCTGTTTCCTACTACACTACTCACTCAAGAGACCCATGCCTTGTCTGTCTATTTGTTTGTGTGTTTTTCCATCTCTGTCTACCTGTGGGTTTAATTTTTTCTCTGTTTTGCTGTCGATATTTTTCTGTGTATTTGTGTCCAACTACTGCTTTGCTTCCTCCTATGGTTACCCACTCATTCAGTCGATCCTTTCTCTGTCTATCTGAGGATCCTTTTGTCTCCATGTTTTCTGTCTGGATATTTTACTTCTCCATCTTACTGTCTAATTCTTATATGTAAGTTTTGGCCTCATGTTACAACCTATACTTATTCACTAATTCACTCGACCAATTTTCACGTTTGTTCTTTGTCTCTCTGGTTATCCATATTGCCTGGTCATCACTCCAGTTTTCTCTCCATATTCGTCTCTGTCAATTTAGTTTTATCTTTTTGTTGCCGTCTCATATGTATGCTTCACGCTGCTCTGAAACTCTGTAGCTTCTTTTTCCTATTTGTCTCTTCCTTAAGCACTCATTATTTCTATTCCTTTGTGGGTGTTTTACTATGTAGATCTCTATGGCTATCTTAAATCACATTCTTCGTCTATCACCTCCGCAAATATGATGATGTTTTTGTATTTTATCTGTTTGTTGTTGTCTCGTGCCTGTCGTTTCATTTAAGTTAATATTTTTCCTCTGTTCATTATTACCAATCTATGTTTATTTGATTTCTTCTGTTGTTTTTTTTTTCACTAACTCTCCATGCCTATTGTTACATACTTAGATAATTGACTTTGTTTACCTAATTCTCTGCACATTCTCTATAATTATCTCCAGTTTCTTTACTTATATTCTTCTTTGTTCATCTCCTTTTCTCTGTCCTTAAATGTGTTTCCGTGTTCCTCTATTCTCTGTCTCTCCTTCTCCCCTCTCCCCTACTTAGTAGACCATTTGTTATCTCTCTCTTCCTCTGTCTCCCTCTCCCCTTCCGGTTAGATCAACTGCCCTCGCTCTCACTCACTCCCTCACTCTCTCTTTCTCTCAGTGTCTTCTTTCTTCCACCCTCCTCCACACTGACCCAGCTGCTCTTGCCCTGCGTTTCTCTGTTTCTCCTTTGCTCTAACCCTCCGTGCCTCTCCTCAAACAAAACCTTTCTTTACCTTAACACACACACACACACACACACACACACACACACACACACCACGCACACACACACACACACCACGCACACACACACACACACACACACACACACACACACATCATGACACGTGTCGTCCACTAGTTAAAAATCTTTCTAAAAATTTCAAGCATCAGTTTTTCTTTCACTTTCATTACTGTGTCATACTTGTGTGTACATCCCTCGGTTCTGTTTCACCTCCTCCCTTGTTCCCAATTAGCCTAACAAAGTGCCGACCTAGAAGGGACCAAATAGAAGTTAAGGGGGAGATTCGTGTTGGTAAATCTGAAGCAACTGAATCCTCCAAGCTATTCCAAGCAACAGAACACCATTATTTTTGTTCATCTGGTCCTGTTTCCTGACATACTTTGGAGGAATCAAGGCACTCCAATGTAACAAAAGTGAATTACCCCCTTAATCAACCATATTATCAAAGGCTTCAGTAACCTAAATACTCGGGACTCCTTCAACATTAATCACCATTAAAAGAGTTGGAAAACGATTTCACTCCAATGAAGAAAAATTCCTCTTCTTTAAACACATCATAAAAATATGCTGCAAAAAATATGCTCTAATACTAAAAACTGTAACAAGAGTCGAAACCTTAAAAAAAAACACCTACATATTTATCTGCCATGTTATCCTCAGCTTGTTCAATTTGTGTCTGAATAAGTTATCTTCAAGTACCAGTAATGTGCAGTTCAGAGGGCTGTTTTTTCCACCTCTGTGAGTGGTTGGTGCCAGTGGAGGTTTCTGTGAGTGTGTTGAGTAAATTCCTATGTTATACTGTGTTAAAATATTTGTGGCTTTCTAGACTTGAACTCTGTCTCACTGTCAAGTAGAGTAATCACATCCACACATTATTTTCCTCTAATAATGATTTCTTTTTTTTTCTCATGCAACAATATTATAAGCAATGCACAACTAAACACATGAGACTGCATTTACATTTACATCTCTCTCTCTCTCTCTCTCTCTCTCTCTCTCTCTCTCTCTCTCTCTCTCTCTTACGTAAACTACAGTACAATACACTTCCCTACATCACATCTTATCACCCCTTCTCCTCCTACCTGGCCTTCTTCGTTATTGAGGTGCCTTGCCTGCAGGTGTAGAGGCCAAGGGGAATCAGGCCAGGCACTGTTTAGACACGTGCCTGATTAACCCGGATCACTACATTAAACAGGGTACAGGTAACACAGGCGCCTTACTGCACCCTTACAACACCCTCTCTCAAGAAGATTACACACACACACCTTACAAATATACTACGATATTATTATGATGGTGACATGGTTTTTTTTTTTTTTTTTTTTTTTTTTGACCTTACAAATATACTACGATATTATTATGATCGTGACAAGTTTTTTTTTTTTTTTTTTTTTTTTTACCTTACAAATATACTACGATATTATTATGATGGTGACATGGTGTTTATTTTTTTTTTTTTGACACACCCTACAGATACCATGCGTAATGTCTACCATAGTGACGTTATAGTTAAACCATTGGTATCCCCTTTTACCTGACACACCCTAAAAGATACAATACCTACTTTCTATTATCGTGACGTGGCTAGTTCCTTGTAATGTTGGTATCTCTTTGGCTACTATCTTATCAATCAGTGATCGGGGCAACTGCAAAAAAAGTATGTCATTCTATACCGTAACGTCTTTGATTAATGATGAACGGGTGTCCATAGAATTATTATGAGCTTTGCAATTATTTATCGTTTAAAGTGCAAATAACTGAGAGACGCCATACATAATAATTATACACCAACTAAATGGACTCTGTACACTCGCAATCCAAAATATGTATCCAGACTTGCTTCGAATAACCTGATCGAGTATTAAACGAGCTCAAGCAAATATGAAACAGGATAAGCGTTGTAATTGGTTCAGTAGTATGTCAAATGATTCGAAACTTCAGCGAGACCTGGATACAAAATTTAATATTAGATTGCGAGTGTACAGTCGGCGGCAAAAGTCCTGTCGCCTCACTTGCTTCACCGAGGCACGCGATGTTCATAGATTCGAGATAATTATGTGTAGAAAACGTGCGTATTTCTCGAGTCCATGAACACTGCCTGTCTCGGTGAAGCAGGTGAGGCGACAGGACTTCTGCCGCCGACTGTACATACATTAACTGATATATTAGCTACTTAACGGTTCAAATAACAACAATGACACATAAACCTACAGTAAATATTGTATCGCAAACAAGATCCTGAAAAGTTCATCAACCAAAGACTTAAACTGACTAAATATTCTGGTTGTTGTGTTATAAACCGTGACTAATAAAAAAAAAAAAAAAAAAAAAAAACGTGACGACTCTGATTATCCTACAGGAAATGGAAGGCACAATAATTGGAACACGATTCACTTTTTACTTCTGTCCTGAGGTGTGTATATATTTAAGTGAGACTATAACAAAATATTAAGACTTAGTATTTGAACACATTTAATTAATTGCAGGGGATAATTCTAACTTCAAGCACAAGCAAATGACACTTCCTCCTCAAAATCTACACTGAACCTCTGGATGGGTATAAATAAACATTATATTTTTTTTATAGTCTCCTCTACCACCACTACTACTAACATTACCACGCCACCACCACCATCACTACTCCATCATCATTATCCACTACTACATGTACCAACACCACTCTCCCGCTTTCAACACCACTAACATCATCTTTATCATCACCAATCCTTTCACAATCACCAGCACGGTAACACATCTCGCTACCATTATCATTCACCTCCACAAATATCATGGAAATCATCATCAATATACTCGTCATCACCACCACTACCACCACAATCATCATACTCTTCACTACCACCACCACCACCACTTACACATACTCTTCACCATCATCATCATATTCATCTTCACAACCACCACCACAATCACCACCACCACTTACACTCTCCTCACCATCATCATCATATTCATCTTCACAATCACCGCCAACATCACCACCTCCACCACTTACACACTCTTCACCACCATCATATTCATCTTCACAATCACCACCACCACTTACATACTCTTCACCATTCACCATCATCATAATTATTCATCTTCACAACCACCACCACAATCACCACCACCATCACCACACATTCCTCACCATCATCATATTCATCTTCACAATCACCACCAACATCATTATTATCTTTACCAACACCACCACCACCACCACCACCAGCACTTACACACTCTTCACCATCATCATATTCATCTTCACAATCACCACCAACATCATTATTATCTTTACCAACACCACCACCACCACCAGCACGGCAACACTCGCTAATCACCTCCTTGGCGGGCGCAGGATTTCATTAGCCCCACACTCCGCCTTTCATATCACAAACTCGCGCCAAATCATAAAAAGAGGGGGAGGAAAAATAATCCATTCAGGCAGAAATGAAATGCACTGCACATCCGAGGAAAAATAATTTGCACGGCTAATAATAAGACGCGGCCTCTTTTAATTTCGTGTCTTTGTAATCATAGAACCTTGCATACTGAATAGGGCGGGAAGGGGCCCCCAAAGCCACCTCCAGATGATCACCTCTTTTTGTCTATTTTATCATTTTCCTCGTGTTTCTCTGCGTGTGTGTGTGTTCAGAGGATGGGGTTGTGTTGGTGGGGGTGTGGGGATAAGGGGACGAGGAGGATTTTAGCTACTGTCTGGTTTGGGTAGAGGAAGGACGTGGGGGTATATGGGGTGAGAATATGTATGGGTTTGTTGATCATCGCACACCAGCCACCTCGCTCGCTCTAAGGTGATACAAATTAGTTAATTCAGCCCTAAGGAAGGCGTATTTTCTTCTTTTTCGCCTCCTCATTATACTGTCGAAATGCTAATCTATGTTCTCGGTCGGGTGCGTCATCACAACTCTGCCACAATGGGATGGAAGGGTATAGGGGGAGGAAGGGTATATAGGAGAGGGAGAGGCAACAAGAAATCCTCACCCATATCACAACTCGACCACAATGGGATGAAAGGGGAATGGAGGAGGAAGGGTATAGGAGAAGGAGAGGCAACAAGAAATCCTCACCCATATCACAACTCGACCACAATGGGATGGAAGGGGAATGGGGGAGGAAGGGTATAGGAGAAGGAGAGGCAACAAGAAATCCTCACCCATATCAAGATGTAAGAAATATACACTCTAGAACTAAAAACTTGTCAATTTCCACCAGAAGTCATTGTAATCACACGGCTTGCATGTAGAGTATTTGTTTACTTTTGTCATGCGTATAAATTTCATCATTCATAGACCTTCATAACTGTGCAATATGTGACAGTCTAGAGTTCTAATGAGAGCCATGATATGTGAGTGTGTGGCTTTGTATGTGAGTGTGTGGCTTTGTATGTGAGTGTGTGGCTTTGTATGTGAGTGTGTGGCTTTGTATGTGAGTGTGTGGCTTTGTATGTGAGTGTGTGGCTTTGTATGTAAGTGTGTGGCTTTGTATGTGAGTGTGTGGCTTTGTATGTGAGTGTGTGGCTTTGTATGTGAGTGTGTGGCTTTGCATGTGAGTGTGTGGCTTTGTATGTGAGTGTGTGGCTTTGTATGCGAGTGTGTGGCTTTGTATGTGTGTGTGTGTGTGTGTGTGTGTGTGAAGTCAGCCTCAAGCCTACCTATTCTCCTCACCCCCCAGGGCGGCTCACGGTTCCATAGGCTCTAAGGTATGTACAGTAAGAAGGGGAGAGAGAAGCAAGGTATTAGGGATTAGAAGAGGAAGGCTGGAAGAGACAGTGTAGGAGGGGCGGGGGAAGAAGGTGGAAGAGGGGCTGGGAAAGAAGGTGGAAGAGGGGCGGTGGAAGAGTGGCGGGGGAAGAAGGTGGAAGAGGGGTGGGGGAAGAAGGTGGAAGAGGGGTGGGGGAAGAAGGTGGAAGAGGGGCGGGGGAAGAAGGTGGAAGAGGGGCAGGGGAAGAAGGTGGAAGAGGGGCGGGGGAAGAAGGTGGAAGAGGGGCGGGGGAAGAAGGTGGAAGAGGGGCTGGGAAAGAAGGTGGAAGAGGGGCGGGGGAAGAAGGTGGAAGAGGGGCGGGGGAAGAAGGTGGAAGAGGGGTGGTGGAAGAAGGTGGAAGAGGGGCGGGGGAAGAAGGTGGAAGAGGGGCGGGGGAAGAAGGTGGAAGAGGGGCATGGGAAGAAGGTGAAAGAGGGGCGGGGGAAGAAGGTGGAAGAGGGGCGGGGGAAGAAGGTGGAAGAGGGGCGGGGGAAGAAGGTGGAAGAGGGGCGGGGGAAGAAGGTGGAAGAGGGGCGGGGGAAGAAGGTGGAAGAGGGGCGGGGGAAGAAGGTGGAAGAGGGGCTGGGAAAGAAGGTGGAAGAGGGGCGGGGGAAGAAGGTGGAAGAGGGGCTGGGAAAGAAGGTGGAAGAGGGGCGGGGGAAGAAGGTGGAAGAGGGGCGGGGGAAGAACGTGGAAGAGGGGCGGAGGAAGAAGGTGGAAGAGGGGCGGGGGAAGAAGGTGGAAGAGGGGCGGGGGAAGAAGGTGGAAGAGGGGTGGGGGAAGAAGGTGGAAGAGGGGCAGGGGAAGAAGGTGGAAGAGGGGCAGGGGAAGAAGGTGGAAGAGGGGCGGGGGAAGAAGGTGGAAGAGGGGCGGGGGAAGAAGGTGGAAGAGGGGCGGGGGAAGAAGGTGGAAGAGGGGCGGGGGAAGAAGGTGGAAGAAGGTGGAAGTGGGGCGGGGGAAGAAGGTGGAAGAGGGGCGGGGGAAGAAGGTGGAAGAGGGGCAGGGGAAGAAGGTGGAAGAGGGGCAGGGGAAGAAGGTGGAAGAGGGGCGGGGGAAGAAGGTGGAAGAGGGGCGGGGGAAGAAGGTGGAAGAGGGGCGGGGGAAGAAGGTGGAAGAGGGGCGGGGGAAGAAGGTGGAAGAGGGGCGGGGGAAGAAGGTGGAAGAGGGGCGGGGGAAGAATGTGGAAGAGGGGCGGGGGAAGAAGGTGGAAGAGGGGTGGTGGAAGAAGGTGGAAGAGGGGCGGGGGAAGAAGGTGGAAGAGAGGCGGAGGAAGAAGGTGGAAGAGGGGCTGGGAAAGAAGGTGGAAGAGGGGCGGAGGAAGAAGGTGGAAGAGGGGCGGGGGAAGAAGGTGGAAGAGGGGCGGAGGAAGAAGGTGGAAGAGGGGCGGGGGAAGAATGTGGAAGAGGGGCTGGGAAAGAAGGTGGAAGAGGGGCGGGGGAAGAAGGTGGAAGAGGGGTGGGGGAAGAAGGTGGAAGAGGGGCGGAGGAAGAAGGTGGAAGAGGGGCGGGGGAAGAAGGTGGAAGAGGGGCGGGGGAAGAAGGTGGAAGAGGGGCTGGGAAAGAAGGTGGAAGAGGGGTGGTGGAAGAAGGTGGAAGGAGTGGTTGGAGGAGGGAAGGATGTACAGAAAAATATCACAATGAAGTTAAGGACCCAAGCGATGTAGTCAGAAAATTGAAGGTTAGCGAGTCCTTTAAAAATTGCCATGGAACACTACCTAGGTACATTAAAGGAGCTTGTTTCGCTGCATAGTCAGGAGGAATCAGAAGCCACCAGGTCTCATACGCGATCACAGGGTCCCTTAACTCACCCCAGTAAGAACCACGTGTTGATGTGAATAAAACTGACCTCTGTGGACTGTACATTATTGGCACTTTTGGATCCTTACATTATTCGGATAAAAACAGCTCAATGTGAAGATTATAAGCCACATATTTTATTTTGCTAAGTGTTCTTTAAAAGTTTCTATTGGGTAACACTTTACAGAATCTAAAGGGATATCATTCCAAATGCTTAAGAAATTAATAAATAAAAAAAATTCTTCAGTTGAGTCGGATAGTTTCCCACCTGTATGAAAGCCGTTTTGATTAGTAGTATTTACATTATCAATGGGTAAGTATTCGTGAGCATTAAGGATTCTGAAACTTTAAATATTTTGTAAACATCTATTTGGTCTCCTGTCGAAGCTCTGGCTAGATAAAAATGTTAAATTCTTTCAGTCGTTCCCTATACGGTGCTCGCTGTATTCTTCGTCAAATTTTCACCATCTTTTTTTTTTTTTTTTTTTTTTTTTTTTTTTTTTGTAGTAGACCACAACTACACATTGTCTTTAAGATGGCAGCAAGCAAGAGCGTAGGATTAGGGAAAAATTATTCGCTCTGATTTATGTCTGAAAGTTCATCCAATAAAACATAGTAATTCATTTGTTATTTACACTACATTTCTGACTGTTTGAGAGAGAGAGAGAGAGAGAGAGAGAGAGAGAGAGAGAGAGAGAGAGAGAAGAGAGAGAGAGAGAGAGAGTAATTCATTTGTTATTTACACTACATTTCTGACTGTTTGAGAGAGAGAGAGAGAGAGAGAGAGAGAGAGAGAGAGAAAGGAGACAAAGCCAAATCACACTAACGGAAGTCTACTATTTCCTCTTATACTTACTTGTAGGAGTGTCTTTATTTATATTTACCTAGCAATCACTCCCCCGACAAACACCTCGATTCCGGAGTTATTTTCGTAATTGTGGGTAATGAGGGAATCAAAAGCAGGTTCCACAAAATGAGATGGGAGGGTGTGAGTCTCTGCAGGAGGGTGTAGGGGAGAGGGGGTAGGGGAGAGGGATAGGGGGTAGGTGGATGGGTGGGTCATTGACGTCTTGCCAAACAATGGTGGCGAAGGATCAACAGAATCAGAGGAAGTCGTAAATAGAATCACACGCAACCAGGCAATTTCGGTATAGCTAAGGCAGGCAATCGAAGACCCTAATAACGAGACAACCCGATCGAGAAAAGCACATAAAGCACCCTCGAGCATTCTACTAACGGAGTGCCGACAATACTGTACAAATCTTCCCATCCATCTATTCACTCTCACGGGTTATAAGGGAGTAATATATAGTGTCTCCAGCTACTAGACAATTCAGGTAAACACACAAGGCTCCCTCACTGCTTGTAACCCTTCCATTGATTATGATTTAACAATACTCAAATCCTCCCATTCATAATTCACTTCCTTTCTGCCTTCCATCTTCAGCATCAATCCTGTTCTCTACTACCACCACCTCCATGTATAGCCAACTGGAACAATAGCACTCCAACATCATCTACAATTAAAACGGACACGATAAATGATACGAAACTATAGGTGTTGATATCTGAAATTTTGGTTGTAAAGTAATTCATTCAAATGGTTCTGTTTCATTATAATCTGATGCATGACTTTTGTTCGTGACAGTACATCTCTCCAGCCTCTAATTGTCTTCTCTCCCCGCCATATTTATCCATCCATTTAATCTCCTCAACATATTCTTGCCCACAATCAACCTCCCAACTACTCTATCTGATTACTCATCCCCCCACTCTATTTCTCCTCTATTTGTCAATCTCATCTCTACCCACCACTCGTCCACACACAATATATCTTTCTGTTCCTCATTCTTCTTCCTTCACATCGTCTACCCTTTCACATCTAAACCTCCCCAACCACACTCATTCACTCATCCACCCCTTCATTCCATTTTCCCCTCCTCTTTCCCCTTTGACAATTAACCCAACCCCTTCAATTCACACTTTCTCCACCACTTTCATTCACCCACACAACCTTTCTACCCCATCCTCCTTTTCAATCAACACACACACACACACACACACACACACACACACACACACACACACACACACACACACACACACACACACACACACACACACACACACACACACATTTCCTTCCTCACCACAATCATTCCAACCTTCCTTCCTCCCTTTTTTCTCTTCAGTTTCTATTCTACTTCCCATCATCACATTTCATCATTCACACATTCACCTTCCCTTCTTCTTGGCCTCCTTTTCACTCTTCCCTCATCCTCCTCATCACAATCATTCACACATTCCAGCTCTCCTTCCTCAACCATCTCAAATCCCCTCCCCATCCCTCCTTCCTCAACCCCCTCAAATATAGGCACATCCCTCCTTCCTCAACCCCCTCAAATCCCCTCCCCATCCCTCCTTCCTCAAATCCCATCCCCTTCCCCCTTCCTCAACCCCCTCAAATCCCCTCCCCATCCCTCTTTTCTCAACCCCCTCAAATCCCCTCCCCATCCCTCCTTTCTCAACCCCCTCAGATCCCCTCCCCATCCCTCCTTCCTCAACCCCCTCAAATCCCCCCTCCCTCCCTCAACCCACTCAAATCCCCCCTCCTTCCTCAACCCCCTCAAATCCCTCCTTCCTCAACCCTCTCAAATCCCTCCCCATCCTCCTTCTCAACCCCCTCAATCCCCCTCCCCATCCCTCCTTCCTCAACCGCCTAAAATCCCATCCCCTACCTCCTTCCTCAACCCCCCCAAAACCCCTCCCCCTCCCTCCTTCCCTCCTCAGCCTTCCTCCTATTCTCCTCCAGCCATCAACTAACCTCAAACCTCTTTATTATTGAATTACCCCGTCCTGGAAGCCTCTCTCTCTCTCTCTCCTCTCCATCTCACCTGTGTGTATGTGTGTGTGTGTGGCATAACTCACTCACTCACTCATTCTCTCTCTCTATTTCTCTCTCTCTCTCTCTCTCTCTCTCTCTCTCTCTCTCTCTCTCTCTCTCTCTCTACGGGTGTGG
>JAWQEG010006461.1:0-50590 GCA_033782935.1 Petrolisthes cinctipes
CTTCCCCTCCCTCCCCCCCTTCCCTCTCTCACTCTCTCTCCCTCCCCCCCTTTCTTTTCTCTCCCTCTCCTTCCCTCCCTCCCCTCTCCCTTCTCTTCCCTCGTTCCCTCCCTCCCTCCCTCCCTCTCTCTCCTTCCTCCCTCCTTCTCTCTCTCTCTCCTTCCCTCCCTCCTCCCCTCTCATTCTCTCTCTCTCCTCCCTCTCATTTTCTCTCTCCCCCTTCCTCTCTCACTCTCTCTCCCTCCCCCCCCATTCTCTCTTCTCTCTCTCTCTCTCTTCTCTCTCTCTCTCTCTCTCTCTCTCTCTCTCTCTCTCTCTCTCTCTCTCTCTCTCTCTCTCTCTCTCTCTCTCTCTCTCTCTCTTCTCTCTCTCTCTGTTTGTTTCTGTATGTCTGTTTCTTCCATTTCTGTCCGTGTGTCTTTCGTCTCTCTCTTTCTCTCTCTCTGTGTTTGTTTCTGTCTATCTATTTCTTCCCTTTCTGTTTCTCTCCTTGTATTTGTCTTTAATATTTTGCCCCCCCCCCCCCCTCTCTCTCTCTAGTTTGTTTGTTTTCCTCTTTCTATTTCTATCTGTCTCTCTTCTGACTATCCCCTATTTTCAGTCTCTCTCTCTCTCTCTCTCTCTCTCTCTCTCTCTCTCTCTCTCTCTCTCTCTCTCTCTCTCTCTCTCTCTCTCTCCTTTGCCTTCATCTTCTCCCCTCCTCCTCCTCATTCTATCTCCTTCCATTCTCTCCCTTCTCAGTCAACATTTCCTACTCCTCCCCCTTTCTCCTCCCTTCCCTTCCCTTCTCCTTCCTTCTCTTAGACACTAGTAAGGGTCTGCTATTAACTTTATACTGTCCAATCTCTCTCTCTCTCTCTCTCTCTCTCTCTCTCTCTCTCTCTCTCTCTCTCTCTTACCAATTATCTATTTTTCATTCCCCTTCCTCATCCTCCCTCTCTCTCTCTCTCTCTCTCTCTCTCTCTCTCTCTCTCTCTCTCTCTCTCTCTCTCTCTCTCTTACCAATTATCTCTTTTTCATTCCTCCTCTCTCTCTCTCTCTCTACTACGAGGCTTTGACAATGTAGACTACAGGGACATTTTCCAACTCAGTGAGGGCACAACCAGGAATCATTGCTACAAACTTGAACTGAAGCGATACAACCGTGATCTGTGTGGTAAATTCTTTACATACAGCATCTGCGGTACTTGGAACGCGCTTCCTGCTGATGTAGTCAACAGCAACTCTGTGGATCAGTTCAAGTCCAGATTAGACAAAGCCTTAAACCACCGTCTAGGTGTTAAAGCCGTTGTGCGAGTGTTCCTTGATGGTTTCACATGACACATTCGAGGACGGTCGCCTACTTGCGCAACTAAACCCACAGGTACCCTCTTTGTATGGATCGTAAGGTCCCCTAGGGTACTTCTTTTCCTTGTAACTCTCTCTCACCAATTATCTCTTTTTCATTCCTCCTCCTCCTCCTCTCTCTCTCTCTCTCTCCTCTCTCTCTCTCTCTCTCTCTCTCTCTCTTACCAATTATCTTTTTTTTCATTCCTCTCTCTCTCTCTCTCTCTCTCTCTCTCTCTCTCTCTCTCTCTCTCTCTCTCTCTCTCTTATTCATTCCTCCGACTCCTCCTCCTCTCTCTCTCTCACTCTCTCTCTCATTATACATCAATTCCCTCTCCCACTCCCTCTCCCCACCTCAATCCACCCACTCAGTCCTAATCAAACAAACCAATAACAACAACAACAATAAAAAAAAGCACACATTATAAAACAAAACCGGCACACACACACACATAAAAAAAACACACACACAAACCAACAAAAAAAACACACACACAAATAAACTCATTCTAAATTTCAAATCAAACAAACAGAAAAAAAAAAAATCATTACAAAACATAAAAAAAAATAATAACACAATAAAAAAATAAACTCATTCAAAATTTCAAATCCAACAAACAACACTGGCTCCAACGGTCGCTAACGGCTTTTCACACCTAGGCACACTATTTAAACAGGGTAATTAAGCGTGAGTTAACTGGGTGAATGAGGGACACAAAGCGTGATATAACGAGTAATTATCAAAGCGTCATTACCGAGGGCATGAGTTAATGGTTATGAGTTGATTGAGTTTACCCTCGTTGACTCCTACTACCTCTCCCCTCTACCTACCCCCATACCCCCCTCACTGGCTCTTTCTCTCTATCCCTCCCTTCTCACCGGCTCTTTCTCTCTCTCTCCCTCACCGGCTCTTTCTCTCCCTCTCTCTCACCGACTCTCTCTCTCACCCCCATTTCTCCCCCACACACCCCTCTCTCTCCCCCTCACCGCCTCTCTCTCCCTACCTCCCACCCCCTCTCTCCCTCACCGCCTCTTTCTCCCTCCCTCTCTCCCACCCCCTCTCTCCCCCACACCCACACCTCTCTCTCTCCACACCCCCTCTCCCCATCACTCTCCCTCACTCCCTCACACCCCTTACTCTCCCCTCACCCCCTCTCTCCCTCATCCTCTCTCTCCCCCCCCTCTCTCCTCACTCCCTCCCTCCCCAGGCAACGTTATCTCTCTTTTTCTCTCTCTTTACTAGTTGGGGTTGGTTATTAGGGGGTGGGAGGGGGGCGGGTTACGCTTGTTCGCTATTATTAGGCTACTTACATAAGAGGGGTAATTCACTTTTGTTACATTGGAGTGCCCTTATTCCTCCAACAAAGTATGCCAGGAAACAGGACCAAATGAACAAAAATAAATGGTGTTCTTCTGTTGCTTGGAATAGTTTTTGGAGGAATCATTTGCTCCAGATTTACCACCAGCACTTTACTGTACTTCCCCCTTAAGGACCCTGTACAGATCGTGTATGAAAATTGGAGGCTTCTGGTTTCTCCTGACCACGCCACCACGAAACAAGCTCCTTCCATATAGGTGGTGTTTCGTGGCAATATTTGAAGGACTCATCATATAACTCCAATTTTCTGACTACATCACAGGGTCCTTTAAGGGGAGTAGTTATTCAGAGTCTGTTTATTCTTATTTATTTATTTATTTATTTATTTATGTGTGTGTGTGTGTGTGTGTGTGTGTGTGTGTGTGTGAATTAGAGAGCTTCATGGCTGGTTGCTGATTCTTACCAAACATACACAGGTCCAAAATACTGTTCCAATTGTTTGTTATTGATCAGATGTCATTACAAATCACTCACACATCTTCACACTCACACACACACACAATTTTTTGTATTACTGTTTATATGGATGGATGAAGTGGATGGATGGATGGAGATTGAGAGAACTGACTGCCCATTTCGTTCTCATCATCCACCCATCTCTCGGTTTGAAAGGCAAGCAATCAATCAATCAATCAAGCAGTGTTTTATACCACTACACCAATATTATCCATCCAAATATTAATTCCCAATCACATCAGACCCAAATCAAATACTCCCAAAATATTAATTCACCAATCACTTATTACTCAAATACTTCAAATATTCCCCAATCACTTATAACCCAAAATTACCCTAAAATATTCCCCATTCACAAATTTCCCCAAACTACCCCATCATATTTCCCCATTCATTAATTTACCCAAACTACCCCATGACATTCCCCATTCACAAATTTCCCCAAACTACCCCATCATATTTCCCCATTCATTAATTTCCCCAAACTACTCCATGATATTTCCCCATTCACTAATTTACCTCAATACCTCATAATTCAAATTCCCCATATCCACAAATTACCTCTGACACCCCATTATACTAAGTAACCACTCAACCACCCCATTAATTAGTTCCCTCCCCCCATTAAAAAACACCCCCATGTCTGCCCCCCTTCACATTAACACCCCCATGCCTCTCTCCTCTCTCTCTCTCTCTCTCTCTCTCTCTCTCTCTCTCTCTCTCTCTCTCTCTCATAAAAAAACACCCCCATATCTGTCCCCCCTCCTCCCTCCCTCATTATTATATCCCCCATGACCCCCCCCCCCTCTCTCTCTCTCATTAACACCCCCCTCCCCCAATAACATCCCCATCTCTCTCTATCTCTCTCTCATTAATTTCTCCCGGCAGGCTTCTCACTCTCCTCTCTCTCTATCTATCTCTCCCCCCATAACATCCCATCTCTCTCTATCTCTCTCTCTCATTAATTTCCCCCGGCAGGCCTCTCTCTCTCTCTATCCATCTATCTCCCCCCATAACACCCTCATTCTCTCTCTCTCTCTCTCTCATTAATTTCCCCCGGCAGGCCTCTCTCTCTCTCTCTATCTATCTCTCTCTCTCCTCCAATAATATCCCCATCTCTCTCTATCTCTCATTAATTTCCCCGGCAGGCCTCTCTCTCTCTCTCTCTCTCTCTCTCTCCTCTCCATAACATCCTCATTCTCTCTCTCTCTCTCATTAATTTCCCCGGCAGGCCTCTCTCTCTCTCTCTGTAGACATTGTGAGCGTCTGGGAGGAAAGAGGTCTCCGGGTCTGCCTGGCCTTTAATCATCTCTCAATTACTGGCTGAAAAAGACTGGGCTAATATTTATCTACTTATATTTAACCTTATTTTCTTTCACTCTTTCACCTCGGTAATTATTTTTTCTTTATTCATTCATTTCATTTTTTTTTTTTTTTTTCTTAATGGAGTGAAATTAGTTTTTTTTTTTTTTTTTTTTTTTTTTTTTTTAATGGGTAGCTTTGAAGAGGGAATATATTAGAAAATTTTGGAGGCTTCAGATTCCTCCAAACACTTCCAGGAAACACGATTCTTAGGGTTTATTTATATGTTGCCTGGAATGGTCTGGAGGAATCAGAAGCCTTCGACAACACACACACAAACATACTCCAGTTCCTCCCCTCTTTTGAAAACCGGTAGAGGGGGGGGGTGGGGTGGAGGAGCGTCTTTTAGTGTCCGTTAGCGGCTGGAGGAGTTTAAAATTTCAAATGGTAAATCTTGGTAACGACTTTTTTTTTTTTTTTGCTGCTTTTGAATGTGAAGGATGAGGGTGGGGGGAGAGAGGGGAGAGGGGGGGAGGAGGGGAGAGGGGGAAGAATGGGAAGGTGAAGGAGGGGGAGAGGAAGAGGGGGGAAAGAAGGGGAATAGAGGGGAAAGATGAAGATAGGGAAAAGGGAGATAGGGAAGAGTGATCGAAGAAGGGAAAGAGAGAAAGGAAAGGTGTAGATAGGGGGGAAGGGGAAAAGGGGAAGAGGAAGATAGGAAAGGTGAAGATAGGGGAAAGAGGAGATGGGGAAGAGGGATCGGGAGAGGTAGAGGGGGGAAAAGGGAAGGGGAGAGTGAGGGAATGAGGGGAAAGGTGAGATGGGGAAGAGGGAGAAGGGAGAGGAAGAGGGGGAAAAAAGGGAAGGGGGAAGGAGGAAGGGGGAGGGGGAAAAAGGGGAAAGGGGGAAGAGGGAGAAGGGGGTTGGATATGTCCTGGCAATGATGCATTTCCTCTCTCTCTCTCTCTCTCTTCTTCCTCTCTCTCTCTCTCTCTCATCAGGTGTATGTGTGCGTCTCTCTCTCTCTCATCAGGTGTGTGCGTCCTCTCTCTCTCTCTCTCTGAAGGATAGGAAAGGCTGGCAAGGATCACTCTAGTCCTCTCTCTCTCTCATCCACCTACTCCTCCTTAATTTCATCCTCCTACTCCTCCTTATCCTTATCCTCCTCCTCCACGTCTCCTTATCCTGCTCCTCCTCCTCCACCTCGTCCTCCTCTCCTCCTCCTCCTCCTCCTCCTAGTCATCGTCGTCGTCATCGTCGTTTCGTCTAATTCGCGCGCTACTGAGCTTTTAATCAAGGCTCTCCAGCTCAAGTGGCGGGGAAGGCTTTGATAAGTTCCTGTTGAGTTTCGTTCCTGCCTCAATTTTATCGTCAGTCTCCTCTCTCTCTCTCCCCCTCTCTCTCTCTCTCTCATTAGGTGTGTGTGGGTGTGTGTGTGTGTGTGTGTCTCTCTCTCTCTTTCTCTCTCTCTCTCTCATTAGGTGTGTGTACGTGTCTTTCTCTCTCTCTGTCTCTCTCTCTCTCTCTCTCATTAGGTGTGTGTGCGTCTCTCTCTCTTCTCTCTCTCTCATTTTGTGTGTGTGTGTGTGTCTCTCTCTCTCTCATTTTGTGTGTGTGTGTGTGTGTGTCTCTCTCTCTCATTTTGTGTGTGTGTGTGTGTGTGTGTGTGTGTGTGTGTTTCTCATTTTTTGTGTGTGTGTGTGTGTTCAGACAAAATTCAGAAAAAATAAAAGAAAATCTGTTAAACTTTCCTTTGGGGAGTCGAATTTTTTTTAAATTAAGAGAAAGATTTTAAAAAGTTTCTGCTGATCACTATGTCCACCACCGTCCGTTCCAACAATATTCATTCGTAAATGGTTAAAAAAAAAAAAAAAAAAAAAGCGCGGGAAAGTATATATGTTTTTATTTTTCTATCGTTAAATAAATCTTTCAGAGGATTAGCTACACGTGCATCATAAAACCAACACACACACACACAATAAATCTTTCAGAGGATTAGCTACACGTGCATCATAAAACCAACACACACACACACACACACACACGTACAAAAAGGATAACAAGGGGTTGGAGAAAATAGCGTGGGGCGAGCTGAGTGAGAGACGGGATGTAACATTTGGTAAATTGGCGGACGCTCAACCCGGCTTGTCTTGTTTACATTGCAACTCAGGCCTAACCCACACACACTCTCATCCAGCTTCGTGTCTCGTGTCTCTCTCTTTCTGTATGTCTAATAAACGCTTATATACACCTGCTTACTTGTTTGTATTATGTATAGATGTTGGTCATTAAATATACTGAATATTAATATGCCAGAGGTTAAATTCCGTGTTTGTTTAGGTGTGAAATAAGTGCAAAAGAGAAGGAAGAGGCCCTGAATGCGTGTTAGTGTGTGTGTGTATGTGATGGTGTTCGTGTTACGCCCTTGTGTCCCCCGTGGCCAGCCTACAAGGGGTGAAATGAGTATATACTGTCCAAACTCAACTAAACTAATTAATCGAAATGACTGGCCGTAATGCCATTTAATCTGAGCATTGTACTGCCATAATGGAAAAGCACCGTGCAAAATGCCCTCTTCACTGTGAGGCCAACGTACAGCATTAAAGGGAACAGTAATACATTTGCTAACATTAGAGTGCCTTGATTCCTCAAATTATGCCATGAAACAAGACCAGATTTACCACCTTGATTCCTCCAAATTATGCCATGAAACAGGACAAGCAGATGAACAAAAATAATTGGTGCTCTAGTTGTTGCCTGGAATAGTTTAGAGGAATCAGTTGCTCCAGATTTACCGCCTTGATTCCTCCAAATTATACCATGAAACAGCACCTGATGAACAAAAATAATTGGTGTTCTGTTGTCTGGAATTGTTGAGAGGAATCAGTTGCTCCAGATTTACCACCTACACCACCACCAACAACAATAACAACGACGACAACAATGTACTATATAGCCCCTTAAGAGAGATTATTGCTCATTCCAACACCGGACATCGAAGCCAACCAACCAGACATCGTAGCCAGCCCAACCAACCAGACATCGTAACCAACTAGCCATCGTAGCCAGCCAACCAGACATCGTAACCAGCCAACCAGCCATCGTAGCCAACCAGCCATCGCAGCCATCGTAGCCAGCCAGCCAGCCAGTCATTGCCAGGATCATATTTAGTGTTCCAATTATCGCGTTCGGAAAAGCGCCCGGCCCTTCCTGTATAAATGGAGGTTAATTGTGGGACGCAGGTTTTGTGTGTGTGTTTTTTTTTTTCTGTCCATCCATCCATCCATCCATCCATGTTGCTGCTGTTGGTGCTGCACTCTTTCGGATGTAGCTTAAGGGGGTGCGGGAATAGGGGGGTGCAGGAGTAGGGGGACAGGCTGAGGGGGGTGCAGGAGTAGGGGGACAGGCTTGGGTGGGGTTTAGGGGGGTGCAGGAGTAGGGGGACAGGCTTGGGGGGGGGTTTAGGGGGGTGCGGGAGTAGGGGAACAGGCTTGGGGTGGGGGGGGTTAGGATGGTGCAGGAATATGGGACAGACTTTCTACCCACCCCAAGCCTGTCCCCCTATTCCCGCACCCCCCAACTCCCCCCCCCCCCGCACCCCCTTAATCAAGTTTACATATCCTAGTTGAGTGTTTAATAGCAAGGTCATGAAGCAACGCATCATTACTCTCATACGGACAAATAGTTAGTTAGTTTTTTTTTTTTTTTTTTTAACCTCGCAAATATTTTCACTGGCGCTGGATCATTTTTTTTTTTTTACGAATGATTATGATTTTGCGTGAAAGTAAAAATAACAAATAAGATGTAAGTTAAGAGTTCTCGCTTCATAAAATAATTATAATGTTTATCATCATTTCAATTAGTAAATTAAGCCTGACTATATGCTGTTACTTTTTATTATTATTATTATTATTATTATTATTATTATTATTATTATTATTATTATTATCTCTTTTTCTTTGTTTTATTTTTTTTCATAATTTTTATTTTCTATATCATTTTTTTTTTCGTCTCAACTCGAAAGTGATTGACTGGACGTAATGAATGTAAACAAACCCAACCACGAGTGACAATTTGTATACACTTACATACTAAATTTTTAACCCTGAAGGCCATGAGTGAGTGAGTGGAGTAAACAACACACTTAATAATACGAGTGACAATTTGTATACACTTACATTATATTATTTATCAACCCTTATAAGTCCTTTTTTTTTATAAAAATAATAATATATACTGTATAACATAAAATTTAATAATCCTCTATACTTTATTCTTATTACTGTAAGTGGTTTGTTTTCTTACTTACACAGTTTGGAGGAATCTATAGTCCTCCATTGCATTCAAAACAAAGTGAGTCCCAATATAATAATAATAATAATAATAATAATAATAATAATAATAATAATAATAATGGCGACATATAAATTAATTTTATTTTCCTCTTGCGAAAACTTGATGCTTTCATATGTTAGAGTGAGCCATATGACATCAAACTTAGAGAGAGAGAGAGAGAGAGAGAGAGAGAGAGAGAGAGAGAGAGAGAGAGAGAGAGAGAGAGAGAGAGAGAGAGAGAGAGAGTAGCAAAAGCAAACCGTACCCAAATATTGACCTTATGTGCTTTGATCCGAAGAGTCACTGTGTAGTGAAGATGTTTGTTATCTTCACTTAGGGTGAATGGCAAACAAGGTTGTGTGTTGGTCTAGTCTAGTCTTTATTGTTGTGTTCGTGTTACATATAAAGTTTTCCTATAGCTAACCTGAAATTCATACAACTATATACATAAAGGTTGCCTGCTACAATGTTATATCCAAAGTATTAAAACCAAATATAAAAACACACACAACTATAGAAACCAGGAAAGATAAAGTAGAAAATTAACTAGATAGATAAATAAAAAAATAATAGGAAGCGAAAAGGTTGTACAAAAATGTGCATGCATGTGAGGGGAGTGGTATAGAAGACAGGATAAAGAAAAAAACAAATAAATGAACAGATAAAAACAAAACAAATCGAAAAAATTAATTGTGATTGAAAGGGAGGAAGGGAGAAAGGAAGGTAAAATAAATAAGTGAATAAATAAAATGAAGGGAAAAGGGAGGGAGAAGGGAAGGGAAGGGAAGGGAGGGAGAGAAAGGTGTATGGGAAGAGAGAGAGAATGCATGGGAGGGAGAGAAATAAAAACATGGGAGGGAGAGAAAGAAAGCATGGGAAGTAGAGAAATAAAAGCATGAGAGGGAGAGAAATAAAAGCATGGGAGGGAGAGAAATAAAGCATAGGATGGAGAGAGAGAATAAAAACATGGGAGGGAGGGAATGAAAGCATGGGAGGGAGAGAAATAAAGTATGGGAGGGAGAGAGAGAAATAAAAGCCTGGAGGGAGAGAAAGAAAGCATGGAAGGGAGAGAAATAAGCAAAGGATGGAGAGAAAAAAAACATGGGAGGGAGGGAGAGAAATATAGCAGAGGATGGAGAGAAAAAAAAAACATGGAAGGAGAAAAAAAACATAGGATGAAGAGAGAGGAAGAAAGCATAGGAGGGAGGGAAGAGGGGAAGAAAGTTGTGACAGCAAAATGCATAGGAGGAGGCAGAAAAGAAAGTTATGACAGAATAGTGCATAGTAAAGGAGGAGGGAAGGAAGGAAGGAAGGAAGGAAGGTTGGTTGAAATGGTAGGTTGGTTGGTTGTTGGGTTGGTTGGTGGGTGGGTTTGTTGGTTGGTGAGTTGGTTGGTTGGTTGGTAGGTGAGTTGGTTAGTTGGTTGGTTGTTGGGTTGGTTGGTTGGTTGGATGGATTGTTGGGTTGGTTGGCTGTCGATTGGTTGGTGGGTGAGTTGGTGTGTTGGTGGGTGGGTTGGTTGGTTGGTTGGTTGGTGGGTGGGTGGGTTGGCTGGTCGATTGGTTGGTTGGTGGGTGAATGGGTTGGTTGTTGGGTTGGTTAGTGGGTTTGTTGATTGGTGGGTTTGTTGGCTGGTGGGTGGGTTGGTTGGATGGATGGATGGGTGGGTGGGTGGATGGGTTGGATGGTTGGTGGGTGGATGGGTTGGTTGGTTGTTGACTGGTAGGTTGGTTGGTAGGTGAGTTGGTGTGTTGGCTGGTAGGTTGGTTGGTTGGTAGGTTGGTGGGTGGATGGGTTGGTTGGTTGTTGACTGGTTGGTTGGATGGATGGATGGTTAGTTTGGTTGGTAGGTTGGTTGGTAATAATTCAGGCCACCAAACTTGGCTTCTGGGAATGGTTTTATCGCTGTGGGGAAACGACGTGGCTTCACCATTAGATTTCTCCTCAATTGGTTCCTGATTGTCTTCCCATAAAACATTAGGCGCGATTAAGGTTCGGGAAAAGATTAAAACGATCTGCTTTTTTGTTTTGTTTTTGTCTTTTTTCTCTTCTTAGCCTGAGAGAGAGAGAGAGAGAGAGAGAGAGAGAGAGAGAGAGAGAGAGAGAGAGAGAGAGAGAGAGAGAGAGAGAGAGAGAATTAAATAGGCTACTATTTGTGTGTGTGTGTGTGTGTGTGTGTGTGTTGCAATAGTCTTGGCATTAATAAATATAATAAATGTGGTAGGTTCATATATCTGTAGACTGGGTTAAGAGAGAGAGAGAGAGAGAGAGAGAGAGAGAGAGAGAGAGAGAGAGAGAAGAGGGTAAAGTGTATTGATTCTTGGCCAGAGTTGCATTATACCCAAGTCTACCATGATTCGGTGGGGGTTGGGGGTATTGTAAGGGGAGTGGGGGGGTGCGGTGGTGAGGGGGGAAAGAACACTATAGCTCTCTCTTTCGTTTTCTCCGTGACCAGGAAATACGAGCCTAATTTGTTTTGATTTGGTATGTGTTGATGTGGCTGGCTGTAACTCTACCTAATCTAACCTAACCCATCCTAACCTAACCTATCCCATTCTAACCCAACCTATCCCATCCAAACCTAACCTAACCCCTAACCTAACCTATCCCATCCAAACCTAACCTATTCTACCCTAACGTAACCTAACCTATCCCATCCAAACTTAAATCTATCCCATCCGTACCTAACATATCCCATTCAAACCTAACCTAACCTATCCCATCCTAACCTAACCTATCCCATCCAAACTTAATCTATCCCATCCAAACCTAACCTATCCCATCCTAACCTAACCTAACCTAACCCATCCTAACCTATACCATTCAAACCTAACCTATCCCATCCTAACCTACTCCACAAACAACGAGAATAATCCCTACCTACCTACCTACCCGTCTACCTACCTACCCACCTACCCTGAGAGACTTTGGGAAGTAAGTATAAGTGAAGTAAGTAATGCCTGCTCTGAGAATCGCTGACACAAGGCTTCGTTCCTTTCCTCTCTTTTACTTCGTTCTTTTCCTTTCTTTCCTTCCTTCCTTCCTTTCCTTTCCTTCCTTCCTTCCTTCCTTTCTTTCCTTCCTTCCTTCCCTTCCTTTCCTTTCCTTCGTTCCTTCCTTTCCCTTCCTTCCTTCCTTCCTTTTTTTCCTTCCTTCCTTTCTTTCCTCTCCCTTACTCCGTTCCTAGCTTTCCTGTCCTCTCCTACATTCTTTCCTCATTTTCTTCCTTTCCTCTCCTTTGTTCCTTCATCATTTCCTTTACTACTTTTAATTTCTTTCCTCATTTCCTTCTTCCGGGTGAACGTACGTGAAGTATGAAGGAATCAGCATATGCCTCCAAAACTTAGAATCTTTTAAGAGGATACGATACATATTAATTGGTGGTCTGTGATTCCTCCATAACCACAAAATAATAACATAATAAACAAAATAAAGAACAAATAAATAAATGTAATAAAAACACAAAATTACTGTAGATTAATACCGATTTATACGTGGCATCCTATCCGTTTTCTGGTCCAGCAGTTTGGAGGAATCTGAGTTGCCTCCAGCAGTTCGCCTAACTAACTAAAGCATCTTACTCCCTTTAAGTCCTAAATTACAGACGGAAGCGACCAACTCGGAAATGAAAGCGGTCGTAAGCTTCCGTGTTTTTAACGGGGCCCACGTCAGGGTGTACGAGTTTTAGGAGAGCTCGGTTGTAATTGCGAGAGAGAGAGAGAGAGAGAGAGAGAGAGAGAGAGAGAGAGAGAGAGAGAGAGAGAGAGAGAGAGAGAGAGAGAGTTACACACACACACACACACAGAGAGAGAGAGAGAGAGAGAGAGAGGAGAGAGAGAGAGAGAGAGAGAGAGAGAGAGAGAGAGAGAGTTACACACACACACACACACAGAGTTACACACACATACACAGAGAGAGAGAGAGAGAGAGAGAGAGAGAGAGAGAGAGAGAGAGAGAGAGAGAGAGAGAATCACAGGAACCTGAAAGGTAATCCAAATGAGATAGTCTGGGCTAATATTTTTGTATGATAAAAGTCCATTGAGAGAGAGAGAGAGAGAGAGAGAGAGAGAGAGAGAGAGTTGAGTAAGTAAGTTTGTTCTCTCAGGCCAATACTGGGCAGCAAGGATCACACACACACACACACACACACGAGCCATGGATCAGGGTAAGAAGGTATCCTAAGTTCAATTGAATCCATATCGGTACTGAGGCCACGTGAGTTTTTTTTTTTATTATTTTTTCTAGTCTAAGAGAAATGATCAATGGTGGCCAAAAGTTCCGAGCTATGTCACTTTACCCATAAGGAACCAATTTACCATCAAGAGTTTCTCCCCTTATTTCTCAGACTAAACAAAAGCCAGATGATTGAAATTATGGAGAAAGAGAGAGAGAGAGTGTGTGAGAGAGAGAAAGAGAGAGGGGGGAGGGAGAAGGAGAGAAAGACTCCTCCCGACGCGGCCATACGTCAGGCGGGGTCGTCAACAGTTTTAATTAAGGACAAATCGCTTAATAGTCCCCCTGACAGCGCCCTAATCTCGACCTAATTAGCAGAACACTCTTCTTGGCCCGCCCCCTCCACCCTCACATCCGGGCCAACACTCACGCTCTAAACAAACACCGATATTCGCCCTTGTGTCGTCTGGGTGTAAGGGCGTGTTTACGTGGCGGTGTCTTGGGGGCGGGTTGCGTCTCGTTGGCCGCGTACCGCCTGCCATCACAGCCAATTTTGGTGGGAAGGGGCGCGTAATGGCGGCCATTTTGGCGGGGAACCTTCCGAGGGGAGTGATGGGCAGACAAGGGCAGGTCAGGGCCGAAACAAGAGGCAGGATTAGGGGGGTCGCCGCCCCTCACTCACTCACAATTGGACCCCCCTTTTTGTGTCGAAACGAGGGAGTGGGTGGGTGGCCCAGAAAGTTAAGCGGATCCCAGAGCCGGCACATTTTTCTCCATCCTCTGGTTAAACTACAGTATAGGACTTCATCCGTCCCTCAGCTCGTCTGTCTCAGAAGTAACTCAAGTAAGAATTGAGTTTGCCCCGGGAATGGAGGACGAAAAACGGAAGAAGAAAGACGTAGGACAAAGGGCAGGGTGTGGGTGAAGGAGATTGAGGGTAAAGAACAAAAGGACGAAAGATGAAGGAAATACTTAGCTTGATATTGGAATAAAGTAGAATTCCACTATAATCTCGTACTCACTATAAAGATCCATGAATCCGGCTGTATTTTGGTGATGACGATGACTGGTACCATGGCTCTATATCACACAGGCACACTCAGCTGTATATTGGTTATGACGATGACTGGTACGATGGCAAGCAGTCATTTGGTGGTGACGATGACTGGTACGATGGCAAGCAGTCATTTGGTGATGACGATGACTGGTACGACGGTAAGCAGTCATTTGGTGATGACGATGACTGGTACGATGGCAAGCAGTCATTTGGTGGTGACGATGACTGGTACGATGGCAAGCAGTCCTTTGGTGGTGACGATGACTGGTACGACGGTAAGCAGTCATTTGGTGATGACGATGACTGGTAGGATGGTAAGCAGTCATTTGGTGATGACGATGACTAGCACCATGGCTCCACACTCAAAACACAAAGCTGCATAAGAATGAAGACACCCAGACCCAGTATATATCTTTGTACAACAAGGATCCAACCAGTGATGTTATTGTTATGGTAAGGACTACGGTACACTTACATTTCATCATCTTACACTCACTCTCATAGAATAAATAATGGCTTAAGTGAATTTTCGAATATTTCTAAAACTTGCCTCAATCACATTTTATTGTAGGATCTAAATAAAATAAGCAAAAAAAAAAAAAAAAAAAAAAAAAATTTAGGCAGTTCGTTTATGAAGTTAGACAGGTATAGTATGTATTATAGAACACTACCATTTTGTCCACCACAAGCCGTTTCTATTTTAATCACCACCAAATAGTTATAACTACTCCACTCACACCTATTATGCCTTGGTACTGTACACTGTGGGTCAATAATGATAATAATGAATTTCTACCAAGCATCTGAAGTTTGTAATTGGTGTACTTTTTGTTTAGGGAGTAGTGGGAGGATTCGAGTTTGGTTCTAGATATTCATGTTGTCTCTCGCATCATGCACTGCAAAATAATAGGATCCGAGTGACGACGTGTTTTTTCTAGAAGTATGTTTTAAAGGGAGATTATCTGGTTGGAAAAGCCGACCTTAATATTTACGTTACGTTACGTCTGTACTTTGGTGGCATAGTTTGGAGGAATCAGTAGAGACCTTCCAATTCACCAACAAAAGATACTCCCCTTTAATAATACCTCCTTTTACTTCTCTACCACCTCCTCAGGCCACATGCTCCTTCTCTCACGTACTGTAGTTCCCTTCTACCTCTACTTTTCAAGAATGTTGCCCTTTATTCCATTCCCACGACTCCAACGCGTACACACAATAAAAAAAACTAGGGTTACACCTCCTGCGCGATACAAAATGACACCATGAATGAAGGTTTTTGATAACAGATGCGGCCGCAACATACATACGCAGGGATACCAATGTGAGATGGCTGTTATCAAAAACCTTCATTCGTGGTGTCATTTTGTATCGCGCAGAGGGTGTAACCATAGGTTTTTTTTGTTGTGTACACATTACGTCGGTGTATTTAAGACGGAATAGGAAAGGTTCAGAGAATAGGCAATGTGAAGAGAAAGGAAATGTTGATAGAATAATATCTTTCACTACAAGAGTATAAGGTCAAAAAATACACTGATCATCACAAATAACACTTTTATTAATGATGTATTTTATTTTCAAGCAAGTCATTCGACAAAAAGCAAGCCCATCTTATTCATGAAGAACCATATAACACTTCAGTGGACTTATATACACAGCATAGTGAACACTGCTTTCCCGTGTTTCTGATACATACAATCTTTTACCGACATTATGTTTATTGATTCCAAGAAGTCTTACAATGATTTAATATAGGCTTCTTTATATGCATACTAATACCTTTTCAAATTCAGTATGCAATTATGAACACATTTATTAACAAATTTCCAAGTACATCTACAGTACTGTACTATTATTACCAAAATACATTACAGCAAATGGGATGGTTATTTTATGTCCACTAGTCAAAAATCACCTCTTTGGTTACTGATTTACTGATTAAGAAAATGCAACTTTAATTACACTCCCCCACTCTGCAATAATTCTCACTTTTCTGATTCTTAATTATTTCAATTACCCTTAGTAATATTTCGGAGGCCGCATACCAAGTGGTCTAAACATTTTAACAAGTATTTCTGTGTCAGAGTAAATATTCACAGCTGATATCATGTAGAATAATCGTGAGGGTTACGAGTTACGTATCAGCCACTCAGGTGTGGTGAGCTACTGATACTTGCTCTGAACATTGTCTGTCATCTATTGTACAGAAAAACAAGTCACCAAAACTTTCCATCTGGTATGGTCAGCTATTGCCGATCCTCTCCACTTCTATACCAAGTTACTGTATAGTTTTTTTTTCCTTAGCCAGTAAAGTAAATTCCCAATGTTTGTAAGAAATGTGTGAGGACATGAGATTATATACGATGATTTACATATACAGTATAAAGGATAACTTCTTATGTTCCAAAGAATTACTAACAAACATGGGAAACTTACATAATTGGCCATAAAAAAAATAAATGTATACAAATGGCAAATCTGATCCTCCCTCTCCAATAGTTGTACAGCCAGTAGAGAAAAAAACTAATCTGCACTTTTACAGCTTCTTGGTACAGTACATTATGATGGACCAGAAGAAATGAGTGAGTTCTGTACCCGAGGCAGCGGATGCCAGAGTGTTTGTTCGGGAATCCATCTGACTCGGGGCAGGAATAGTCTTTTTTTTCTGCTAACTGTTCACCCAGGAGAACAAATATACTGCATTGGCTGATTATTCTGAAGTACTCAATAAGACAGAGGGATGTAGGAGAGGTGGGAAATAGTGCTTCAGAATGCTAACTCCCCCCTTGGTGGAACTGCGGGAGGAGGATGTACTATACACAAATGCCGTGTGGGTTCTCCTTCGTTTCTGTGTATCAGGGTTGGGGAAATTGAATGGATTAATTAATATCGTCGTCTCCCCGAACCCAGCACTTAATATAAATATCTCACACACTTAATCCTGGGTGCATTAGAAAATTATAATATTCAGGATTATTGAATACATTAGCACACTATATTCCAAGAAAAGGCTTAGCTGATTCAGGTGGACAAGATTTTGTATCAGTCCCTAAGGGCTTCACACAGCGACAATGCAAACTCTATTTACAGGTTATATCTATAGCCCTGTTGTACGCCCCTGCCATTCAAGTTACCTCAACTAAAGTGTACATTGCTTCATCCTCACTGATTGGTTTTTGAACTTCAAAGAGGAACATTTACTTAGCCGAGTACAAAAAGCACGTATCCCTAATTCTCTTTATGCATATACTGTACTGTACTGTATGTGCTGTGAGTAAATGAAAAATATTGCCACTCTGTTATCATACAAACAAATCTAGATATTAAATGATCGTGCCACCAAGTACACCACAAGTCATATGAGTCTATTCTAGATTAATGTTAAAAACACAGAAGAAAAGTTTTAAGCATTCTGTAATTTTACCTATTAGCTTTTTTTCCAGACTGTATAACTGTATAGGTCAATATATTCTGGTATTATTCAGTACAGACTTGTGGGTACATTTGCAGCAGTAGACATATGTAATAACAGTGGTATGAAAAGCAACTTAATGAGCCAATGGATCATAAGTTGAGATGGTCAAGATATGACCATTATCTCAGACAGGCACGATATCCTTTCACTTATGCAACCATATCCTTATCCTGCACCTTCACTGCCAACTATTTCATTCATCAACATTCATTCAATGATCTATGTCTATCTAGCTATCTATATCTATCTACCGTGTCTATGTCTATCTACTGGCCAACACCAACGAGATGGCCGCAAATACAGTACATCGCCTTATGTATCCCCAAGACAATGCAACTGGTTAGAAATTCTGATTATAAAGATATTAGTAGAATTTTGTCAGTCTCCAGTTGCATTATTTTATGATGGGTGATGCAATGGCTCCCTAATTATTACATGGAACCACAGTGCAACCCACTACCATCACTGAGCCCATGACTCTCCTTGCATACAGTTCACCAACACAAAAACCAACAATCACAAAACCAACAGAGAGTCTATCACAAAAGTATGTATGTATATTTCCTTCACCCACTGTCCTTCCTCCTCTATTCAGATTAACAGGAATCCTCCAATCCCCTGAGAACAAAGTTGGACCAAAGGAAGGAGGGAAATGTGCAATGATACCCGCTTAAGGGGAGATTCTCTTGTTGGTGTACAGTAATGAAAGGTCTGTGATTCCTACAAACTATGCCAGGAAACAGACAATCTTAATGTTGCTTAAATGAGGAATTTGTTTTGTGGCATACTCTGGAGGAATCAGAGACCTTCTAATTCACCAACAAAAGAATCTCTCATTAAAGGTGCATGACAAGAACATGGCTGATAGACACATGAAAGCATAATAATAATAATAATAATAATTATAATAATAATAATAGTGTACGGTATGAAGCTATGCACTCTTTGTTTATTCTAGTTATCCACTAAAGAGGCAAGCATATTAACCACTGGGCCATTGGGGTTCTTCAGAGACATCACAGGCCCATTAAAGAATGTAGAGCTAAAGAAGAGTGCATTCAGGGATAAACTAATATAAATATAGATAAATGTGGCCAAGCTCAAACACTCTACTCATCTCCACTCAATGAACACCTCTAACGTCATTACCTCATCCACATTTGTTTAGCAGTCAAAATAACCATAGTTTAGTCAACATTTGAACATATCGAGCTGAACAATTTGGTTGTTACAGATAACATGGCTAGACAGCCCTGCCCAGGGTGATACTACCATCACTGTGTCAGGAGACTCAATGAAGTGCCAGAAGTCTTATTTTTCTCCCAGACCTTGCTTGCTGGATATACTGTATGTCTTACTGTCTCCTACAAGTGGGATATCAGGCCAGCCACCAGTTACACAACACAAACATCCACTGAAATATCACCTATACCAATTATGTATCTACCCAAGAATACCTTCTCAACATTAACACATTACAATGCTACACAAACCCCTTATGGGGGTTCTCCTGGGAGCAAGGAGTGATCTGACCCTTTTGGATGCATAAACAGGCCCCCAATATAACCTTGCCATATGAAGTGAAGTTGTTGCTGTTCTGCCTTAGCCAGCCCTTAAAGGGAGCTTCCATGAGGCATCAAGGCATCAGTTCATATGAATATGTATGAATGAATTTGGTCATTAAAAAAGCTAAGATACATATCAACAAGGATGATTTCACTTCCAGCAAACTAAACTATGTACATACAAAATAACTACAGGATATTTCATGTACATGAAAAATTAAGGATGAAATAATTGAGTTACTGGTTAAAGAAAAGAACATCATAACTGAGAAAAGACGTGGCAAACTGAAAATCTGCCTTAGCATAACGTTATTTTAAGACAATTACGACTAATAATGACTTGCTTGTACTCCACTTAAGAGTTTCTTTCATCATTACCTAACAGGGAACAAAATACACAAGACATAGCTAGCTGAACACGACAGTACGAAAACACAAAACAGACTGTAAATTTGTGCAGGTTATATGTTAAAAAGTAATTAAACCAACCAGGACTTAATCTATCATTTCCTATTTTTCAGAGGGTTTTGTCAGGTAGATTTTACAGCCATACTCTTGACCTGCACCTTTACAAAAACATGTTCAATTCATCAATGTTGATTAATCTGTCAGAGCACAAGGTATTATATCAACTGTTGCTGAATGTCATGCTTGAAAATTTTCTGAAAATTTTTACCAGTGCAAGTTTTCTAAAGTGACCTGTGATACTTTTGGAGGACAAACTGGATGGAGTTGTAATAATTTCTTCAAACTACAAAATCTCACAATACCAATTTTCATTATGGCTGCAATAAGTTTCTTAAAACGGTTACTAGGAATAAGTAACTCCAATTCAAATTCTTACCCTCTTTAATCTGCAACATTATAAGTTTATATCAGCTGTGTTTCACAGAAATTTCACACAATGCATTCCATACAAACAGATTTTTAGCAAAGCCATCACACTAATCGACAAAAATGAATTGAACAATTTTAAGTGAGGGTGACACTGCAGGATGAGAATATAGGCAATGGGATCTTTTAAATTTTCCTCCAGGGTGTGACTGGCCTCTCCTACACAGTTGCTTTGCTGGATACACACACCAGATTTAAGGCTATTGGCGATGTTCCATAAACAACAGAAAAAAACTATTCAAGTAGAAAGATTACATAAAGCCTATTGAGATGGAGTACATGATGATGGCCAGAGTAAGAATAAAGGCAATGCATTGGTGAAGACAAAATATGAAAAGCTAGGTAACTAGAGATCAAGAGATTTTGACAAAGACCGGTGAACAAGAGAAATTTTGATGTGCAATTCAAAACTACAAGTGATGTTGCTTACAACAGAAAGCTCTATGCAAGTTACAAGATATAACACACACTAATCTGATGTAAATAGAATGGATATTATATATGTATGTACTCAGGTGTAAGATGACAATAAACAAGATACCATTCAGTGTTGCAAACATATCTAACATCCTTACTTTCTTGTTGCATCCTTCATCTGCAGTTTGGTACTGTACAGTACATGAAACATTGTGAGACCATTATAATACTAAAGTGAGAATTCTTCATTGTCATGCCTGCTATGAAAATAGCAAGTAGTTTTCGAGGCCATATGTAAGGAAAGACACAGGCTACATGATGATCATAACCATTTAGAGGGCTCCACAGAAACTAATTGGAACCATAAAAAGTCATTGTCATGGCCTAACCCATGTCATTTCTTTCATAAAACCCATTGTAGTGAAAATAACTGTAAAGGAGGTGTCAATTTTTAGATTTACATGGAAAGGATTGGGTAATACAAACTTGTTCCCCTTGACAAGGCAAAGTAATCTGTTAAGTCTTAAGATATGCATGATAATTTGCAAACGCAAAAACATCATATATATGTAAAAATGTATTAAGTATATTCTCCACAAGAATTTCCGAAAGACTATTCGTAAGGCAGACTGACACCTCACACCACCTTACCAATCAATTAATTATATCTTGTACAGTATACATTGCATAATGTCTCAGAAGGTAGTCGTAAGAATTTAGTAAATTATAAATTAGGCTATTCCAAGACTAAATTGTTTATTGTGATAAATTTTGTAATGGTTATTGAATTACCGTATACAATACACAGCAATTTACATATACTCTATACAAGAGCAGTGCTTGAATTTAATAATGTAAAAAAAAACATATATATATATACAGTAAGAACTTTTAATATTACTACCCAAATTTAAGCTTAATGTGCTCTATGAATGAAACACATTGCTGCAATTACATTTAGTCCTAGAATACCCCTATACCATATATCATTTTCCTAATTCTTGTGCCTTCCTCCTGGGACACTAAAACTGTACTTCACCCAAAGACTGTCCAAGCTCAACCCTCTGTGAGGCCAGACACACACCCTAGATCAACAAAACAAACATATAACTCCCAATTCTTACTACTTCCTGTGACAGAAGATAACAAAGTGGAACAGTTGGAGAAAGATGCGTGTGCTATAACCTCCCACACGTGTACATTATGCCAACTAAACATTAACTACCTCATCAAACAGAGGTGGAGATACGGGATTCCCCTCCCTCTCCACCCAGTTTGCTTGGTGTAATGACATGCCTCAAACCGGAGCCAAGCTGAGTAATGAAAGAGATGGAAGGGTGGTACTGTACGTATGAGAAGGTGGCATTTCTAGCTCATCAAACACCCAGTTGTAGAGATCTAATTAATGGGTGGATGTCGCACACCAAAATTTCTCCAACTGTACACAAGAATAATCACATTGAAGCAAGTATAAAATTTGACTAAAAACACATCATAAGCCAATGAAATCATTACCCTATCTTTACAGTTAATAGCATTTTCAACGTAATTTCTTTACTTATCTACGGTAATTATTCTATCTTATTCCTTGTTCATTACCTATGAGAATAACCTACTGTACTTTTTCCCATTCAATGCATATATCTGATTTTCCCATAAAAAACAAATGTCACTTAAGGATAAGTCTCTATTGACAACACACGATACGGTACAGTTTCATAAGGGACTGGTGATATGAAGGTTACCGACTGTTCAAAAGAGTGCCACAGAACTGTACCAGTATTAAGGGTATCTGTTTTGTAGCACTATTTGGAGGAATCAGTAGCCAAAAATCCACTGACATCAACCCAAGCCCTTTACAGTTGAAGGCAATTTATCCTGCAATACTGTATTGTAGTTAAACACATGTCAACATAGGCTACACCTCAAGTGGTATTTCTTTTTTTTACAATTTTTCTATGTATTCTGCATACAAGATCCTACACTAAACAGAATTTGGTTATCACATGGCAAGTCTCGGCATATAGTACTCAGAGTCTACAGCAAGCCATGCCAAGGTTGACAGATTATGCTTCCTCTCTCCCGCTGCCCAGACTCTCAATAATCCCGTATGCTTGACAGATCTTACTTGTCGAGTCCTCCTACAATGTAGAGTCAAGGTGATAATTCATGACCATGTCTTCAGCATGTAAAACAGTTTAACCCCAATATAGTGGTAGGCTAGATAGTGATAATATATACTGACTGAAAGTTATAGATACTGATATAGATATATTGCTTGATAAAGACTAAAAAATACACACAAGGCAAGCCAGAAATGTCCTTGAATTGAAGGGGTTATAATTTTGCTTTACTAGCAATGGAGTAATAATTTTCACACATGTATGGCTACAGCACACAATCCTTTCTCTTGTTCCACCATATTTATAACAGTTGTGAAAAGTAAACATATACTCCATCACTAGCAAAGCCACAGAACTGACTACTGGCATCACGGACATTAAATTTTCACCTAGACTTTACACCCACTCAGAAGCCTATTTTAAAAGATACAAAAGAAGGAACTGTAAGAAGATAGTGTGCAGTAATAAAGGTGTATAAAGTGTTTGCTTCCATTGCACCTGAAGTCATGTTACTAGTTACATGTTCACGAGACATTACACTCACAGCGCAGACTCCAAAGTTCAGTCACCATCTGTAGTTCCTTTTCCACCACCACCCCGGCCAGAGGGAAGTTAAAGTCCAGGTTAAAATGAATCAAAACAATATCAGTGATCATATTTCATTCCATGGGTTTTATGGGTAAGGTAAGCGAGACTTTCATCATGGTGAAACACAGGACCCTATGCAAGAAAAGTAATGGGCTAAGTGATGGTGATGGTCAGTATTAAAGTTCAATGTAGTGTCTTTGGACTCCCCTTATTATACTTCGCCTTTTGTTCACTCGTGTGGCCATTCATAAACAATAGGTTCAATTTCCCCTTAGCCAGGTGGAGTAGAGGCACTACAAAAGGGAACCGTACTGTGTGTAGTCAATTTAGCGCTACTCCCCAGTATAAACACTAAAGTTAGAAAATAGATGGGACACTTTATTCAGACTTCTAAAGGAAAGGTATCATAATAATAATATATGATGTGTGCTCAAAATATGGGTACTTTCTTTTCTTATTCCACCAAAAAGTTTAATTTCCAACCCCAATTAGAAATATACCTGCTATTGTAACAAAATTTTCATTGGAAGTCTCTGACTGACATCTCCACTTTCCTAATCTGTCCCCTGAGTGCAGTGTAAGAAATATTGGTGTAGCTTAAAGCCTTAGAAAAGATTAACAAAAAAAATGAGAAAAAAATACTAATAATCTGTGCTTTTAAAAAAAGCCTCTTCCTTCCAATCAAGAACAAGTCCGAGGGTAGGACTAAGCCTCATATGTTGTCCCCTCACCTACCTATACAAACAGGTGTGTGATGAAGGAGAGGTTTCAGACGTCAACAAAACATGCGAACACACACACACACACTCGCACCCAAGAAAGCACATTGGGTAGGCAGGAAACTCCTTTCATATAATTATATATTGTATAAAAAAAAATATTATAATGACTAAAGGGTTACATAGAAAAATGAAGATAAAATCAGGGAGTTCCACTGACTGTCCATTTGCCCTTGGGTTGGCCTTGTGGTGAGGTGGCTGCAGACCTACTGAGTGACTGGGAGCAACTCTAGTGGCTGCTCTACGCACAACACTGTCTCTCTGGCCGTCCATGGGATTTCGAAGGATGCACTGTGCTGTCTTGACCTTCCTGTTGAAGCAAGAGCTGGATGTCATATCTTGAACATAACACCAACATGGTGTTTATCAAGTACTGAGGAAATAGCCGCATATTTCTTTGCATTACATGAAAAATTATATAACCTAAATTGGCTGACAAAATTTTACCCATTTTAACCTTTAGAAAAGTTTCCTTTTTTATTCCTCAATTACAGTGCCCAAGAAATAAGAATGTTCGCCAGTTAATTAGAATATTTATTACCGGGTAATCATCAGATGTAATGAGTGCTTACCCCAACAAAAAAAATTCATCTGATGATAGTGAAGTAAAAGTACAGAAGTTATCAGGTGTTTTTATTAATTATCTGAATTTCAGAGAACAACTAACTGACCTGTGGATCACGTCCGGGGGTTTTGTTGAGGATAGCCTCGGCCAGCTCAAGGAAGGCCTGCTCGATGTTGATGTTAGCCTTGGCAGATGTCTCCAAGAACCTGATGCTGTGTTCCCGTCCAATCTGTCACAATACCACAACTTACTCTTCATGCTTATCATCTATCTTTTTAACAGTTACCAAATGCTTTAATCCCTAATGAGGTGCACAATGAAACATTCTCCATTCTCCTAACTTTGCAGAAATGAACTGGTTTCCTCATCAAATTTCTGAGCATTTTTGGTAAATGGAATGCAAATCTTGACAAATTATACCAAACATTTACAAGGGCAATCAGCTACAAATTATTGACACTGGAGTCTATCTAAAACGTGTACTGTATTTATGGTTTCATAGCAACTGAAGATAACTGGTGCTTACCATTAATTAAAATATCTATTAAAGGTTTCTAGGTTCCCCAAAATCAAACAAAGAAAGACTCAAACCTGCACAATCTCAGCTTCAAAGAGGGAATTTAGAAATATATCAAAAAGTAAAAAGACTCACAGCTTCTCCCTTCTCTTTGGGGATAACACGCTTGTCTTCCATGTCACATTTGTTGCCCAGGATCATCTTCTCTACATCTTCATTCGCATGCTGTAGGAGAATATATAAAGTTAAGATAGGAACATAGGTATAACAGGGCTACAAACAACCATATGATAACAGGATAGTGTGTATTGATTGCAAGAAATATTATAGTCTATACCTTTTTCCATACTGTACCTAACCTCATCAGTGGCATAACCATGTCCCAAGCATCCCACCAGCACCCAAAGGTCTTTGGGCGTTATAGTAGCTTAAAATTCATGTAGAAAATCATATTTATTTTGAAGAAAATCCCAGGAATACCACCTATCCCACCTTAAGCAAAATGTATATGTTGTGAGCTGTTTGATATTGAACTTAATACAGTCTGTTAACCCGTTACCAATAAAGAAAAACCATACAGAGCCTTAATGGGTAGAGCTCATCTACCTCTTACTAAAAATATTTTTTCTATTTTTATCAGTCTTAATGCTTTTTTTATTTTCATTAGTCTTAATGCTTTTCAAGGTGATTCATTATGGTCAGTGACATTAGATGACAAAGTTAGGTGGGACTGGGAAGAGGAATGCCTGAAAGAGCTGAACAAATGTGCAATAAATTTTAAAGCAACATCAGCACTTTGCCACTTTGTCAACCTCTAGGTGTGGAGTTCACATGAGGCAGAGCATGGCATCAGTATACTGTATTGATTATCTCAGGTGGTGCTACCAATCTATTTATGGATCTGTTATTTCACTCCCAGCAACTTCCTCAATATGTAATCTCAACACGATGATAGTTAATAAGAACAACATTTACATTAAATACCAATTTAACAGTGTAAAAAATACTGAAATAATTGAAAGGTGTGATGTGAGCAAATCACATGACTAAAGAGTACAAGAAAGTGTTCTGAGATTGTTTGGACAATGTGGATAAAATGGATGAAACTAGGATGAAAATGGTGTATGATTGAATAAGGATAGGGGAAGTACTGGAAGATGGTACATATAGTAATTAGTTGCATAAGAAATTTTTTTTTTATAAATATGTGAAGCATTTGACCTTGTTCACAATAAAGAAGAGTGCAATATATTAGCTAGGGAGTGTATGAATACTGACAATTCATGTAATGATGACTCCTTTCACACAGCTTAGTGAAGGGAATTTGTTGTGGATGCAAGTTCTTGTGGAAGGGGGGAGAGAAATTTGTGGGCTTGAAATTGGAAGTGAATAGGACTATGTGGCCTTTTTCACTGGATAGTCTGCCCCTCTCTGTTTTTCCTGATCTTCCTTTCCCCTCCTTAAAAAAAAAAAGTCTTCATGATGAATATATCAGTCTACTACTGTACTTACATAGCCAATTCATGTGGTTACTATCTCTTCAGTTAGTGAAAAGTAGAAAACCTACCTCATCTATATTTCTTAACCATTTTGCTATGTTGTCAAATGACTTTGCATTGGTTATGTCGTAGACCAACATGATGCCCATGGCTCCTCTGTAGTAGGATGTGGTAATGGTGTGAAACCTCTCCTGGCCAGCTGTGTCCCTATCAATGGTAAAGTTAACCATTAGTCACACCATCTGTCTTATAATTACAAGTGAACAAAAGCTGCAAGGAAGAATATGTCATGGGCTACACTGCAATGTGAAGAATATCCACACTAGCAGACAAAACGATTTACTGTATTTCCAAACAGTTTGGCTACCACTCTCGCTCTCTTCTCTCACTGGTAATAAGTCTAAGCAACATCCATGACCCACATTACCACACTCAGAAGTGTGGGGGTCCAAGACTGAGCTACCTTAGCTAGGTAGTTCATGGGAAAGCAGCTAACTCTTTCCCATTAGTGGTATGGCATGTGTGAAAACATTTTCCTAGATGCCGCAGTCTTGAAATAACACAAGGTTGCTCAGTGTGGGTTGCTAGTTAAGCAATCTCCTCACTAAACCACCAGTGACCAACAAATGTTGAAAGGTAATAACACAGTACTGCATCTACTGGCTGATGCATTATTCTTACACCTGAGCAATAGATATTTTCCAAGGAAACTATTTTACATTATTGCAAGTAAGTAATCTAAGATGCATCCTCTTTAATAAATATTTTGTAAACCTTGGATGAATGTTGTACTTCTCTCCAGCTACATAAATCAGATACCATTACTGTAGCTGGAGAACATACTAGGTGGGCTACAAGCTATTTACTCTTAATAATGTACTATTATGATTTAAGCTGATTTCCAAGATCAGTATATGAAGGTCAGTACCAGTACTGCATTTTATAACTATGTAGGTACATTTTCAGCTAACAGCATAAAATGGAATGTAGTTTCACTTTTACTTTTCATTAACTAGTTTAAATAAATTCGAAATACAAAAGAAAAAAAATTATTCTGCTATACTTACCATATTTGCAATTTAATCTTCTTCCCTCTTAACTCAATGGTTTTGATTTTGAAGTCAATACCTGGAAAATTTAGAAAAAATTAGTACAGTACTAATAATGCAATACAAAACAATCCCTACATTGTTATGGTACTTTTCAATGTCTTGGTTTGGTTGTGCATCTGGCAGGTCCTAAAAGTATGCTAAATGAAATGCAATTCCATACAGTTTGCCCAAGGTCTTGATTAAGTTAGGTCAGGTCCATCACCTGACAATGCGGTAAAAGACGGGCGCTTGTCCATAATGTCTTTTCGACTCGAGGTTTTCAGAATCCAATGTTTTATAGTGTGTTTTTAACGAATCTATTGTTAAAATCAGTTGCAAATAAATGTTTTGAGAGATATCACCCCCCCCTCTTCCCACCTAATCTCCGAACACTCATTTTTGCCAGATTTGAACTACAAATTTGTCTAAAAACACTTCAATGCATTAAATAGAATTAGGTAGACCTGACCTAACCTTACCTAATCAGGACCACAGCAAACTACCGGGACCTAACTGCTTTTTATTCGTGAGTGGCGGAGCTTTGATTGTATGGATAGAGCAAATACAGGCCTTATTACACGTGGGGCAGTTCACTGACATTGGTAACACTCCGTGGGCATGTAAAAAGTCTAAACTGGCTCAAAACAGCACTGAAGAATACGTTCGGGTAACAGACAGGCACTCGGTACAAAGGGAAGCCATTGTAATGAATTTGAAATTGAGGCGCTTCTAGTCAAGCACACTAGCTGATTGGCCATCCACAGCCATTAATACACAGCCAGTGGGGTGGAAATATCACTGCTGACCAAACATGGCCGCTTTACACCCCACGGATAATGAAAAATTGAATAAATTGAGGGTAGTTGTATTAAGAAAGCTATGCATTTGCGACGGAAATAACCTATGAGGAAATAACGTACAGTTGCCTCAAGGTGTTCCTTTACCCCCTCTCTTGTGTCTGGAGTAGATGTGGCAGCGTAGCAATACTAATCACATTCATGAATGAGACCAATCTCCCTGTTGAATCATATCTACGGGTAACACAATGCATCACTGTTTCTGAGTGTGATCCGAACATGTCCAGCGATGCCACATGCACTTCACAGCCACCGCAGGGGGTAAAGAAATACCTTGAGGCAACTGTACATGTGCTAAGAAATGTATTTGACTGAAAAAAAATGATGGTTCTGATTATGGACAAGTGCCTGTATAATACCAACAATGCTTGATGTCACATTATTTCATTACTAGAAAACATGAAATCCAATAATATATCTACGTACAGTATCAGTTCTCCATTGAAATTCTGAACCAGTCACCAGGTATTTGACATCTAGGTAAAACATTTCTAAATAAAGTGAGCACCAAAATCGTTCAAAACAGGGGGCCTACACACTAGAAAAGTATACTGGTTAATTATGGTTGTGTATTGTCCGATAGTAAAGCCAAACAAATTGATTATCTGGGGAAAAACCATTACAGTACAACAACATTCCCTTGACACACATTCATCACACCTGTTCCACAATTTTACTCACAAAACCACCTGGATAATTTTGTCATTTACATGTTCTACATTAGGCTCTTTAAATAGTACCGACTAAAAGCATAACGTCCCTGGATTAACTCGGCCCTTCCCTTGATTTAATTGTGGTGCAAGTTGACTGTGGCCTTCCTAATAAAGAAAATCCAGTGCAGTAAAATATAACCTTGAGTTGTTATGTATGATATCTGTATTTTATTCCCTCTAAAGTTATCACATGACTATTATGGTTAGTGTGAGTAAACTCCTGCAGGCCTCTGTGAAGATTTATAAATGCAGTTCATAAATAAGATTGGTATTACATCAGTATTTTTGTTGGACCCCCCGAAGGACTAACTAGAAATACGAAACACAGGGCCATATTCAAGAACATTTGTGGTACCAGTACAAAGGCTCCATAGACAAATAACAGAGCCATTGTACCAGTACCAGGCAAATCTCGCTCGTCCATCATGCAGGGGAATGTTTTGTTGTAGACTCTTGGTAGCAGCCTAGCGAGAGTAGCCAAAACAATAACAAAGCGTCCCGAGTACTCCCAACTCCCGCCTAGTACTCGTCTGCCTCTATTGTGGGTCACTTGTGGACCCTCGTGGATCAATATGTACCACAATTGGAAGACTGTACAGACAATGAGGAATATTAGTAGTACTGCTACTACATAGGGGACTCTAGCAGCTTTAGCCTAACTTACACCAGCAAGTCAAAGGAAAATCTGAATACCCATTTCAGTGTTCATATAATGCTTGGATAAATCTAATGAGTCAATTAAATACATGTGTTACTTAGATTCATTGATAAGCAATTATTTGCATGCTCAATTTTATGTTTTATTTGTTTAAAACACACATGATTGGTGGCTCATTTCAGCATTATTCTGAGCATCAAGAATTGCCATCCATTTCTGCTGACATGTTATCCACTCTCCTCAACTTCAAAACTCAGCAGAAAGTTACTCAAAGTGGCTGACTAGCAAAAACACAAAGCCATAATTGCCAAGTGTGCCGCCACCTTTATCGTCAGCACCACAAACGTTTTTGCATATGAAACCTAGCCAAAGTTAGCATTATATCAAACCCTCGCAGGCCCGATCATAATTTAACCCAACCCCATCCCTTTATTACTCACACTCATGGAAAAAACCCGATCCAGAACATCTACACTATATAAGAAACACAAGGGAAGGGAACAAGTGATGGACGGGAATATCAAACCTTCGCATATCCCATTATTATTATTTAACCCAAACCCCAACCCTATATTACCCACACTCATGGAAATAACCCAATCCCGAAGGTCTACAGTACAAATAAAAGAAATACAAGGGAAGGGAAGGGAAGTAAGTGATGGACGGGTGATGTTATTATACTTGTTATGGGGTTATTTTGGCTTCTAACTCACCTATGGTCGATATAAACGTCGTGTTGAAGGCGTCATCTGAAAACCTGAAGAGTATGCATGTCTTTCCCACGCCCGAGTCGCCTATTAGGAGTAGTTTGAATAACAAGTCATAAGTCTTCTTAGCCATTTTCACAATAAACTTTACTAAGGGAGGTGTGGTGGACCGTCGACCTGCTGCTGCTTCACTACCTTACCATACAACCCCCCACTCGGTATTCAGGAACACACAACACTTATTATATTTTCACAGCTATTTTTATGTTTGTTCACACCTCCATACGGTTATGCTAGTGGGTGAGTAAAGTGTGGTGTCACGTCAATATTAAATACACGGGTTCGAAAATTATGTAACATTTATCAAATTAGAGTATTGTATGTGTGTGTGTGATGTGTAATAGTCACATGACTTCCTTCCACGTAAATAAGATTTGTATATCAAATCTTATATGACATGTGGAGTTTACATATGCAAACGTGCATAATGAAATGTTATTTATACCTCAAGATTTATAAACAATTAGCGATAAGATATTTTTTGTACTCCTATGCCTATAAAAAATGCATTGACCTACCTGACTCAGTGAGTGTGGAAATAAATTATATAATTTTCTATAGAAAATTGTGTACACAAGATTCAAACTTTGATAATAATAATAATGATAAAAATTATAATAATAATATACGAGACCAACAAGTCGAAGTTCTGCTGTTTCGGGAGATGACGTCATAAGATCATTCGAGCTTGCCCTTTGAGCTTTAAGGTGTCAGCTTTAGTGTTCTTCAGCTAATTTTTGCCTTTTCTACCTCGCACAGCTATACAGATAAGGAAGCACATATTTCGTCAAACATCTCACGTGAATAGAATGGTTTGGGGTCGTATTGAAAAGCAAAAATTGAATGTTAAAAAGTAATCCAAGAATTTAGAGCACATCGGACAAATAAAAGTTCATAATAAATTGCATAAACTTTACTGTCCTTTTTCTTCAGGTTCATGGGATTGAGAGCAAACTACTTTATACTACTATTTTACGTTTTCCACAGACAATCGCCAGAAATAATTGGGTGAAGTAATGAAAAAAGTGCTATGTTGGTAACTATTAAAGGTGTGGTCTCAATATTGCCACTTTCCGGAATGCGTTACTATTTATTAATATATTGCTTTTTGTGGCAGGAATTGTGGCACTTTATCAATGAAAAGATACTTCACCTCCATCCTCCCGAGTAATCACACATACAGTATTGCATTTTAATCAACACATCACATTGAATACAAGAAAAAAGTATTCCGTTTGAGAGATGCGATGATGTCATACCGCCTATAGCTGACACTTGTTGGAAGCCGTATTCTCTTTCAATCAAGGTCATACGATTAGTAATATCCATGGAGGTATAATATTATACCTCCATGGTAATATCACCCCATTCGATGATCGTGTCTAGGAGCATACAAACTCATTCCACAAGACAATGCATTTGGGATTATTGGCCATCAACAGCAGTTTCCGTTTGTTTATCGAAATAGAGTAGCTTATCTTTACACCTGTGATTGCTAGTAAAAAGTCGCACACTTTTATTATATATAACTTTTTTATAGGTTACGTCTCGACTCGATATTGTTCCTTTTCTTTTCATCCACATTCTATAATTCATACAATATAAACCCTTTTTCCGTCAACATCTGTCCATCCAAACGCAGAGTACTTATAAATAATGCATTCTGGCTATCAAACACTTTTATGTATTTTCTTCAAGACTGTATAGCGATCGAGTATCTGGACGCATGCAATGAAGTCCACCAGGAAGGGAAAACAATGAATCATCTGATATATATATTGTAACAACATGGGGTTGCATTACTATTGGGGTGAACAGACTCGATTGTACATGGTAATTTATTAATATAGATACAAGACTGTGTTCCATTGATGAATCAAGGACGCCATAGCAAGGTTGGCTAGGGTTAGAGTTGTAGAGAACAATCACCTTGTAGAAGATAAGTCTTGCCTGCCGTGGCCGAGTGGGGTGAGAGAGGTAGCTGCTGCAGGAGGTGGCGTGGAGAGCGTGGCGTGGTAGGGCAGCAAGCAGGGATGGCGGCAGGGCAGGAGGTGAGTCTAGGTTGAGTGTTGCCACGGTCCAGTTAGTAACTCGACCGTGAGTGTTGCTAGGAGAGTGAACGAGGAGCGGCTCATCGGCGCCTCTTAACCCGACCAGGTTGGCTGCACGCGCCGGTGGCAGGTGGACAGGTGAGGAGAGGGAAGAGCAAGGTGCTTGGTGTCTGCTACAATATAAACTGAAATTATGATTAATTACGGCCTACAACATATAAAGACAAGGCCTCCACTGAAAGGTTACATACACATAGGCCTACACATAATACGTAGAGTAGGCTACCACCTTATGGTTTTTTTTTTTCTGTATATGCACATAATGCGTATACAGTACCACCATATGTGTGTTTTGTTAGTATGTTTTTCTGTATACAAATAATATGTATACTGACAGTACCATTCTATGTGTGATTTGTGTGTGTGTTTTCTGTGCATACACATAATACAATATAATACAGTATTACTACAGTTAGGTTAGTATTATGTAGTCCACTTTAGTGTATTAATTCATTCATTTTGATTCAGAAGGGATATTGCATGGTTTATTTTTATGAAATCCTTATATAGAGGGTACAGTCACGAGACATAGTCCTTGAACAGAATTTCCCTTACATTATGTCCCGCGACTTTACATACGTTGTAGCCATTATGCCAGGAAACAGGTCGCCTACCTCAGTAGTAAAAGTCGACTAGATGGGGCTTTCACTTTTCATCTGTTACCTTTTGTGCTTACTGTCCCACTTCTCAATCACCTTCTTCCACGGCCGCCATATGACCTCGCTGATATTTACTCTTCCAAATTGAGTTCAGGCACTAGCTATAAGGCCACCGAACGTCGTAAAACACCCTCGCTGGTACCATAACAGCTGCAGTATTTAGGATTATACCCTCACTTCCCTCCCTTAGCTGGGTGCCAGTTTGGAAGTCGTGACGTGTGTGTGTGTGTGTGTGTGTGTGTGTGTGTAAGAAGCAGTTGACCTGGGCCACGGTAACGGGCTTGATGAAGACTATGTCCAGTGTCAAAAAAAAAAAAAAAAAAAAAAAAAATCCATCAATCAACCTGCTGTTGTATAGCATAGTGTGGAGTAATCAGAAGCTCTCCAATTCACCAACAAGAGAGCTTACCTAATTTTGTTAAGGATGTTGTAATGATTCTGACGGCAATTTGGAGGCTACAGTGATTCTTCCAAACTCTGTGCTTATACACACAGTATATTATATAAACTGAGAGAGTCGATCCCTTTCGTGGAATATGAAGAAATCAATTGCCACTATAGATTCTAATTTGCGGCCTACATACAGCCTTTTATAGGGGAGTAGTATACATTGAAGTGTTTTGATTTCTCCAAAGAATGCCAGGTAACAGAACCAATGAATAAAAATGATGGTATCCTGTTGCTTGGAATAGTGTGGAGGGATCAGTTGCTCCAGATTTACTACCAACACGTACTGACCTTAGATATAGGCTACCCCCTTAATTAAATGATATGTACCAATTAATGTAGTGTATAGAATATGTGTATGGTGTAAAATATAGTGAATGTATATCAACAAATTATTTCAATATATTATCACTCATGGAATGGAACAGTCTTGATAAGCGACGATCGATTCAATACATACTGCACACGTGATGGTCGTAAGAGATAACACGTCGGGTTGGTAACTAGTATAAACTAACTTATAAAGGGTTCGGATATAAATATTTATGTTGACATGCCTAAATAATTGTGCCACGACTGATAAAATTGCAGGCTCGTTAGTATTCAACACACACACACACACACACACACACACTATATATAGGCTGTCTTGACAGACGAGAGAATAATCACAATTTATTCTAACATTGTTTGAGTATACTGCCATAATATGAAACATGCGCTTAAAAAAGCACATAAATTTTACAATAAAATGACAATTTACAATATTCTAGGAAGGGGCAGATTTAGAAAAGAAAAGGAATAAGACTCTTCGGCGACCGAGTAGCATTAGGCCGTTGTCACACTATGCGGCTCCGCCGCTGCGGCGCCGCCGCTCTCAAACAAATGAGAGGTGTCACAGCCTGCGGCGTCGCCGCACTGCTGTATCGCGCCGCATATCAGGGCAAAACACACACTGACACACAGTTTTATGTACGTGGTCACACTGTCGGGCCACGCCGCACCGGCGCTCCCCTTGTACCAATCTTTAAAAATGACTTATTAATTACCATGTTTGACGTGGATTTATATATTCAAAGCGTCCAAGACAAGCTAGTTCTTTGGGAAAAAGGTGCAAAAGAATAATCTAATAAACAATGTAAGGAAAAATCATGGATTGACCTAGGTGAAATTTTGTACGTGAACTGACTTGACTTGGGAGTTACAGAAAGAGATGAGAAAGGTAAGAATCTGTTGTATCTTTTTATTCTTAAACTCTTATATAGAGTAGCATAATTTGTCATGTACTTATATTAATACAAATTGTGCTCAATACCACTGTGCGGCGTGCCGCACAATGTGACACGGTATAGGATTTGCGGCTCCGCCGCCACGGTCCTACGGCGAGGCCCAGCGGCGGAGCCGCATAGTGTGACGACGGCCTTAATCTATGAAAAACAGAGCAGGATCCGCTCATAGTTTAAAAGAAAGCGTACATGACTAGCATGTCTAGAGAGGACGAATGTGTATAGCACTGACTACGTTATATTTTCCTGGCACGATTGGTCGAGCACTTTACTTTTTATTTCTGTATTTGCACTACCTTGCAACAAAAAATGGACAATGGACATTGACCACTAAATCAAATTTACTTTGCAAGCTTGATATGTGACACTTGCCGTCAGGATGTTACATTGGTGTGTAGAATTGATTCTTCGACAAAAATTGCAACAATGAATTGTAGGGGTCGAAAGTACTCTATGCAAGGAAAAGGTGATGGTTAAATGCCGTACATGTGAAGAGATGGAATCTTTCAAATTATGGCCGCTGTAACCTATATGATATTGAAGATGTGATGAAAGGTAGCACTATAGTCAGTATAATGCACCCAAGAAATGCAACAATAACACATTAATCTGACAGTTTGTTGAAGAGAGCCGTTCAAATTAGTTTTTCTGCTTTTTCATTGCCTAGATATGATGAATAATTGAGGAAAGTGAATAAATTTTTTGCTCTGTAATAATTTGATATTAGTGTCTTTTAATTAGAATAAGACCTAATTATATGTATTTGAATTAAAGTGACATCAAGAAAATATTAAGCCACTGTTGAATTCTCTATTTATAAATTAATATCTCGAGTGGGAACAGAGAGTTTTAGGACATGATAATTAAATATACAGCATATGTACTGAATATAACTTGATAATTACTGAAATGATAATCTGAAACACCACGTTAGATGAAGAAAGTCAGCTAAAAAAAAAAAAAAATTACGTGCACCTTCACTGATAGAATGAAACGGTGATATAATTTTATAATATATTTTCAAGAAGCGGATTAATTAAACAACTACACAACAAATATCACATAAAACTAGGCAGATAACATAAAAAAAAATACGTGCACCTTCACTGATAGAATGTAACGGTGATATCCTTTAATAATGTATTTTCAAGAAGCAGATTAATTAACAAACAACTACACAACAAATATCACATAAAACTAGGCAGATAAGATTTAATTCTTATTATTATAGTTTATTGGTGATATGAATGCCCACCATCCTTCCTCGTCGACCACATGTTACTGAGAGAAGGGAAGGCAGCAGGTGAGTTATACCACCATTTAACACCATTTACTCCTAATATAACACTTGCAGGAATACACACGAGTCATCTGTCAATTCCTAGAGGTGGTGTGTATATTTTCCTATGACCTTTTTGGTGTGTATTGGTGTTGTCATGACTGAATTAAAAGGTTAACTTGTTGGATACCTGGTTGGCCGGGAGTTTTAATAAGAACTATATGCATACGTAGCCTCCATTAATTAATTTGAAGCAACTATAATTTCTTCATGCTATTCCAGGTAACGGGATATCATTATATTAATACATTGGTTCTGTTTCCTGACATACTTTTGAGGAATCTAAAGTATATTACCATTCCCTCGAGTTAATTATATGGTTAATTATAGGCTTAGTCCTATACTTAACGTTAGCTTACTCATTTCTATTCTTTTTTCCTTTCCATATTAATCAAACAGGTTACCATATTATACTCCTTTCAGTTGATGTGCGTGTGTGTGTGTGTCATATTGTCAACTCATTCCATAACGTTAGCTGGAGTTTTTCTGGCGGTATATGACCTCACTGTTGCAGCACCTAATATCAATCAATGAACCATAGCTGGAGTATGAACATAGTTTAAATTTCCTTAACAAATTTCCTTTACAGTGTGTTCCAGAGGCGTCCAATTGTCAACTCATCCTATCAGTCCTCATTGAAGCTTGATGAATGTATGAGTGGCTGACGAGTGACGAGTTCTGTATCCCGCTCATCACGTCTTGAAAAGGTACAATATAATATACAGTAATACAGTAGCGTATGATCAACTTTGGGGTAATTTGTATGGAGAAAATATTATGTGTTGTTTTGAAGTTGTAAGATCATTAATTAAGGGGGTAGTGTAGTACAGTAACATTACTTGTATTGGTAAAAGTGGAGCAACCGATATTTTAAATCTATTCCAAGCAACAGGCCATCATTATTTATGTCAATCAAGATCTGTTTCCAGGCATATATACTTTAATGAAACCTCCAGGCACTCCAGTGTACCAAAAGTGTACTACCCCCTTAATAAAGAACTAGGGAGAAAATATTTAAAGTCTGCCCAGAAGCTTAAGCTTTATTCATATAACTTAGGTAATACTGTATTTAAAAAATGGTAGCGGTATTGACAGTTTCAATTATTAAAGATATTCTGTGTTTGTACAAGACTGTGGGATGATTTGGTATAAGATGTGTACAGTTATGTCTGATAATTGTTTTACCATCCATAGTCATTCTAGTGTCAGGTGATTCGCTAATTTGTGAGAATTGGTTACCTTCCAGACCTTGGTTCAGGGTTACATTCATTCTGACTGATACACATAGCTATCATTATCTTTATCTGCTGTCTCTCAACTAGATTACTTTTTTTTTTTTCTCAGATTTATGGAAAAAGGTATCCAAATCTGTTGTATCTCAATTCGAGTACCTTTTTTTGCATTACAATCCAGTACATAACCCTTCACAAAATCCCTAGTGCTTGGTGTGCTTGCCCCATTGCCCAATCTCTCAGGGTCAGGGAGGGAAATTGCCCCAATATGGGTTGGCAACCTCCAATTAAATACTTGGCCACATGAGCTGGGATTTACTGTTAGTTCTGTTATGGCCTTTGAGTGATGGTGCAAATGGCATCAAAAGTGGAATATAATTGATTAAGGGACCCTGTGATCATGAAAGACCTGGTTGCTTCTGATTCCTCCTGTCTATGCCACGAAACAAGCTCCTTCCATAATTATACAGTAGGTGGTGTTTCATGGCAATATTTGAAGGACTCTTATACCTCCAATTTTCTGACTATATCACAGGGTTCCTTAAGAGATATTACTGAGGTCATAGTTTATAGTAACAGGGTAGCTGTATTATGAAAAAATGGAAATAACTAAAGTTAAGTCCTTTCCTTTGAATGAACATGAATCACTAACTCATGTGTTTTTAGTATGTACAGTGCTCTTGCCTTGGCTACTTTTCTTCTGTCAGTGTCTATATTATTGTTATGCATTTGATAATAATAATAATAGATATTTGTATACCAAAAGGTCTTTATAATCTAATATTCATTATAACAAAGTCTTGTCCCTTTTCATTTCTTGTATGGAATGATTATTATAGCTTTTCATTGTGATCCAGTGTTTATATGACCATGGTTGTATGGCACCAGGATGTTATATTATATTGTGCACTTAATGTTACACCTCATTATATGGTAATTGAATTGGAGTTACTACAGTATATAGAGAAAGGAAATTACAATCCTATCTTGTTTTAGTACTTCCTGTATATAGTAATTATAGTTTGTGGAGGCAAGTAAGAAAACTTCTTTTTGCAGGATCATGGCTGAAAGGACCAAGAGTGACATTTACCCATGCAGGGTGTGCAAACAAACCTTCTCCCGTGCATGCAAGTTGTCCCAACATATGAAGCTTCACACCTGGGAGGAGGAAAACCAGCTGTATGGGGACATTTTCACATCCCCAGGGGACCTGAGGGGTAATTCAGTTACCAACATTGCCAAATCTCTTCCTATGACACACTCATGTAGCATGTGTTGCAAGGTTTATTATCGTAAAGGTAACCTGCTGAGGCACTTGATTGCCATTCATGGAATGGGGATAAATATAAGTTCCCTTAAGAATAATGATAATTCAACTCCAAAGGGCCTTTCTGACTTCAAGCCTGAGGTGAATGTGACTGGTGAAAGAACAGAGCTGAATCTGGTGGAGAAAGTAGAGTCAGATAAGCATAAATGTAATGTTTGCCACCAGAGACTAACTCAGAACTCCTCTCTGAAGAATCACATGAGAAAGCACACAGGTGAGAGGCCTTATAAATGTAAACAGTGCAATGCAAGTTTTGCTTACTCTCAGTGTCTTTGGAATCACAGGCAGAAACACACTAAAACGAAGAGATATCAATGCGATGTATGCAGTAAGAGATTCTCCTACTACCAGAGTCTTTGGACCCACTATCGCACACACTCAAAGGAGAAGCCCTACCAGTGCAAGCTCTGTGGTAAAGAGTATTTTCAGGTGATGACTCTGTATTCACACATTAGAAAACACCACTTGCAAAATAAAAATAATGTTGATAATCTTGCCATCAGTTTAGAGAAGGGGAATAATAAACAACTGACTGAACTTGTCAGGTCATTTTGTTACTGTAAAAAATCTGTGATGCCATTTGAATGTCAGATATGTAAGAAAAGATTCAGGCTGAAAATAACACTCCAGAAGCATATGAAGTCACAAGTGTGTATGCAGCGTGCTCAAAGTCCTGACACTAGAGTCAATACACATGTGGAAGAGCAACATGGTCATAGCAGGGAGTCTCCCCGTAAAATTGGCCGTGAAGTTCACTCTTGCCACATCTGTAAGTTGGAATTCCGGAACTATGTATGTCTGTTACTGCACAAGGAAAAGCATATGACCAACCCTGTAAAAACTGTTCCTTATAAAAAGAGGAGCACCCACAAAAAAAACAATGCACATTGGAAGCCATATAGGTGCAACCAGTGCTCAAAGAGTTACTTACATTCATCATCTTTGTCCAAGCACATTAAGAAAATGCATTGCAGTAAGGAAAAGAGTGTCATGAATACTGACCATGTATATCCTCCAGAAGACATTAATCAGTCAGTCATGGGAAAACAAAATCAAGGAAATGTTGAGATAAAGAGTTCATTACCCATACCTCTGCCAGGAATGATTAACTTTGAAGAAAACGGCTTTGGAATGGGTGAGTCGCATGACCTATTCTCGCAAGTAACCTCAGGAAGGTCTCAGACTAAAGTGAAGGTGATGAAGAACCAAAGCTGCATGCTCCAGGACAAGGTTTCTGTCACACCTGAGCAGTTGAGGAAGACCAAAGGGAACCAGCACTTACTTCACAAGAGTTATGAGTGTGAGAAATGTGGCAAAGCATTCCGTTTTAAGTCGTGGAAAGTGCGACACCAGAAATCTTCTCATAAGAAAGCAGGTGTGCCTTGGAAACTCCAAAGACATACAGATATTAAGGAAATAGCACAAAACAGTGTCATCTTATATAAGCAAGGAACAGTACAGAATAGTGAAGTTAAGCAGGCAGTGCAGATCAATAAATATAGGGAGTCTGCAGTAGATACAAGAGAATGCAAGCAGACAGCAACAGATGCAACAGCAGACAAACTGGCAGGAGTAAATGCATCAGTATTTGATCAGTTAGCAGAGCACAGAGATGGAAGCAAGCAAGTAACAGCAACTGCAAGTGGAGAAATAGAAGTGAACTCATTTACCATTGGAGTTGGGCAGTCAGATTATACAAGTAGAAAGAAGAAGGCTAAACTGCAGCAGGTAGTATATCAAATAAAACCTGTCATAAATGATAGAGAGATGGGAGGGAAGTGGAAGAAAGTCCAACAGGAATCCGTATTGAGCAAGAAAAGAAGAAACGAAGGAAGGAAGTTGGCAACAATGAGACCAGAATCCGTTTTGAGCACAAAGCAAGATATTCAAGCAGTACCTTCAAAAAGCAACAATACCCAGCCAAAGAAATTCAGTCAAGGTGGAAAGAAGGGAAGGCCTCTAAAATACTCGCTGCTCTGTGAGTACTGTGCAACTACTTTTGTTTGGCAGGAAGACCTCAAAATCCACCAGTTACTTACAGTCTGCTTACTGTGTGGGGAGGAGTTCTGCTGTGGGAATATGTTCTGTTCTCATGCTGCCACCTGTTCTGCATTTTATTCTGGCAGATATAAAGACAATAAGGAGTACAGGGAAATAGGAGTTGCCACTGATGATGAAGAGCAAATAGAAAATGAAGAAAATTTTAATCAGAGTGAGAAAGATATTTACTCTCCCAGGGTTTCCCAGTTACCCCAGATAGAAGAGAGATATTCCATCCCAACATCACCAAACATGGTCATTGATACAGGAGAGTTTGTAGATGGAAAGGAAGCAAACATTTATGATTCCCATTTGTCAGATACTTTGAGGGAAGGTAATCTTGCTCTCCAGATCTCTGAAGGTGGCATTTCTTATCCTTTGCTTGATGACCCAACCAATCCGATGCCTTCCAGCAGTAACATAGTATCCTGGGATGGAATGAACATTAGATCTGTTAGGATGGACAGCAAGTCAGTTGATGTACAGAGAGTTGGAGAGAATAGATCAGTTAAAATACCAGCAGATGCTAATTTGAGGTATATGGACGGTTCAGGGAACACAAGAGAGCCGATGGAAAGTGCAAGGAACGTGAGACAAGTTTCGGGAAATGTAAACGAGGGCAAAGACAGAGAACATTTTATGGAAGATGTGAAAGACACCAGGAAAGGAGACCAAACATACCACACTCATGAAGTACTGATGCAGGAATGGACTGAAACTTTGCAGACTCAGGGTGTCGCATCAACAGTTTCTGTGCCTTCTACCATACTTGGTGGAGCTATCAAGTGTGTGATATGCAGTAAGGAATTTTTCCAAATCAATGAATATGCTAACCATGTGCTGTTTCATATAAATTAAGAGAGGGATGAAGCCTGCTCCCTCTGTGTATGAGTTGTTTCATGGCATAGGTTGGGAATGTTGTAGGTCCCAGTTTGTTACCCACTTAAAGAACATTTGTGCAAGATTACCACATTATTTTAAGAGGTACCATAGCTGTACAGTACAGGTATTGTTGAGAATATTTCAGTACAATACTGTACATTTTTTATATTTTTTTATTATATTTAATTTCAATTTATTTATTTACAAGTACATGCAAGGGTTGAAAATTAATGAAAAAGTAGGTACTAGAAAATCACAGTAGCTGAGAGCTTTGAGAATTATGGTGCCTATCTTAAGCATGACACAATGTTTAACCATTGTGGCTATAATACAGGTCTGGGTCTGTCACTGCTGTTTCTCCTTCCCCAATAAAGGAAGTTCTAAACCCAGTAAAGCTTAGAAAGGTATGATGATAAAAGACAAATATACTGTATTACACTTATTAAAGTGTTAATCTAGCATAAAAATACACTCGTGCCTCAGTCAGTCTTGGGTAATTGAAATAAGTAAATACAGAGAGTGCTGCTGAAAATATTCTAACATTATGAAGTACATACTATACTTGTCATGTGTTTTTAGTAGAAATTCACAATTAGATATTTCTCAATACAGTACAGTAGTTAGAATGTATATTTTTGGTGGTTGGTTGTACTTTTTGGAACACCAGAGTCAATAATGATTGTTTAGCTTTTGTGCATGAAAACATCTGTGTCCTCCCAAAATTCTAAATAAAGAATAGCTGTAGAAGAATAGCAAAACTGGCATTGGTGTTGGTTCCAGAGAAGCTTTGAATCATCTCTTTGATATTAAGTGTTACACAGTTTCAAGAGTTCTGTTAAAATGTTCATAAAAATTGAAAATATCCATGATAAGTTCAGTACTTATTATGAGAGGCACTCTGGAACACAAATTTCTCCATTCTTTTAGGTGAGCAGTATTACTACAATATGTATGAAATGTACAGTATATGAAGTGTATGCTAAGAGTGAGATGTTTTGAGACACTTATGGGTGGGGGGGAAACACTGCTGGTCCAAAGGTGTGTCAATGCATGTTTCGGTATGTTTCTTAGGTCTTACACTTTTTTATTTTAAAAGGGATAAGATAAACTATTTGTCACTGAATTGACACAACTACCTGTATTGTAGGTGGCTATTCATTAGTTCATACTGTATTTCTGGTTTCTATCTTTCCATTTTGATGTGATTGGTCATTTGGTTGGTTTTGTTTCTTAAAGTAGGAATAGTTTCTTGCTGTATTGGTCAGTTATGTTGTCTTATTGCCAAATCCAGTTATTTCTGTTAGGGGCTTCAATATTCACGGAAAATTTGTGAATGTTTACTTTAGAAAATAGGGGACGACTAATAATATGTTTTGTTTTTGTTTTTGTAAGCAGCTATTGAAGTGCCAAGTCATATATTTTAAATTATGGCAGCATTTGATGCAATATGCACAATATGAGTTAAGGAATAATGATGTACAATATTAGTTAAGGAATAATGGAACACCATCTGGCAAAAAAAGGGCACGTGTTTGGTGGTAGTGGTAAGAAAAGTGCTTTACTGTATATGCCCCCAGGCCCTGGTATGACATTGTTATGATGTTTGGACGAGTGATTTTCAGGCTTTTCATAATATATGGTTTTAATTTCCTCTTATCATTGTCAGTTGAATTGAAATTTAATTTTTGGTAAATTTTCTGAACAAGGTTTTGAAGTAGAGTACTGTACAGTATAATTGATTTTCAACTTATTTTCCCCTAACAATTATCAGCTATTAGTTGAGGTAAAGTATATTTCTTATGTGTACCTTGCCAAGCCAGTTATGGTGGGGGAAATTTCTCCTACCAAGAGAAAAACGAGGTTTTATTTTGTCAACAAATTGTAAAATAACATTTGCAGAGGTTTTTCTATTTGATTTGATTTTAATCCTGGTGACTATTGATACCAGGGGACTTAGGAATTTGTCAGTGAATTGGAGCCGAGTAATATCTCGAAGCTGCCGGAATGATAATTAATGTACAGTACCCTAGTAACTGTACAGTATAGTATTAGTGTTCTATACTGTGATATTTTCAGTGTGCCAACGAAATTTAAGGCCAATTATGTTTATTTGTTTACTTTTTTGTGATGTTTCTGCTTTATGAAGTGTCCAATTTGTTTTTAGCCTGATAAATATGCAGTAACCTATCTGTTGAGTACTTAACATTTTGTATGTCAACTATTTACATAACCAAGGAAGTCTATGTAATTATTATTATAGATTAGATAAACAGTGGAATATTATAATTAAATATTTACAAAAGGTGAGATCAAAACTGGAAAGAAACAAAATAATTTTAATGCCAATAATTTGTATTTTCTTAATCTTATAATAAAGAAATGAGGCAGTCTGTTTTGATTGTCATTCACTCACTATGCATCCTTACTTGCTTTGCGGACTCCCACCCCTTCCTACCCGCAAACCCACTAACATAATTAGGCTATGTGGGCTCCATTTGTATACCAGTGGTAGTGGAGATGTATAGTGTTGAGGGAATGGTGTGTGTGTATAGGTAGGTAGGTAGGTATATAGAGGCCGATAAGCACATGGTCACATCTTCACAGTCCATCATGCTTGTAGGGGTTAGTAAATATGTGTGAAGTGGGGGTAATGGATATGTGTATTGGGTAGTGAAGATGAGTGAAATGGGGTAATGTTTATGTGTAGTGGGTAGTGAAGGTGTTGCAGAGATGTTAGTGTGGTAAGTGGGGGTAGTAAAGATGTGTGGTAGTGAAGGTGTTGCATAGATGTTAGTGTGGTAAGTGGGGATAGTAAAGATGTGTGGTAGTGAAGGTGTTGCATAGATGTTAGTGTGGTAAGGGGGGGTAGTAAAGATGTGTGGTAGTGAAGGTGTTGCATAGATGTTAGTGTGGTAAGGGGGGGTAGTAAAGATGTGTGGTAGTGAAGGTGTTGCATAGATGTTAGTGTGGTAAGGGGGGTTAGTAAAGATGTGTGGTAGTGAAGGTGTTGCATAGATGTTAGTGTGGTAAGTAGGGGTAGTAAAGATGTGTGAAGTGTGATATGGTGGCCTGGTGGATGTTTATGATCTTCGGACTCTGCCTGAGGTGAAACATACTGCTGTAACAATATAGCTGAGAAAACAAAACAAATACGACTACTCAAGTTGCAAACAGACAAGAGGTGACATCCTGGTACTATACGTAAACAAGGTGTAGAAGGTTGGCTCACTACTGTAACCATAGTATTGTACTGCTGAGCTTCGACCTTTCTTTATGGCCTTCGGTTGGAAATTATGATTCAATATTATACCGTATACTGTATTAGAAAATGAAAAACGTATTATGTAGAAAGGTATCGAGAGAGGAGAGTAGAATAATTTTTGGAGGATATAACAACCACAGTAGATTTTGAAGCAAATAATAAAGAATAAATGAAGAGGTGACTAAATCTGCTGCGGTAGGTGACCAATAACTCCAGGTTGACTCTTATTATAGTTATTAATTGTATTAACTACATAAAACCAAAGCAATCAAATAAAACAAATCCATTTCCAGTTAACACGTACAGTTCAGAAGGAATTATTTAACACAACAATGGATCTTGACCAAGTGTTCGACCCTATCAGTATGGATCACCTATAGCCTGCCATCAACAATATAAGGCAGGATCTTCCTCAGTCGTCATGCATCTTCAATAACATACTCCTTCACTCCAAGGGTCTTTCTTACCGTTACAACTTTTTCAAGCCAGCCAACGCCCATTTCAACTCTCATATCTTCCTGTATACACCCAAGCTTGGTAAGTGTTATAGCCAGCAGTCTGAGTTGGGAATACACTGCAAGGAGTCTGAGGCGACAGTTGTCCACAAGTTGCTCGCCGAAACTAGCTTGATAAACTGGAACGAAGATTTTTGCATCTTTCCCCTGCCTGAATATCTGGAGAAGGTGGTGGAGGAAATGTATCGTAGACAAGTGCCAGGAGCGTCACTGAACAAGAGTAAATCAGATGTCTTCACCTACAACGCGAATGAGAAACCCCTCATGTGCCCCAAGGGAGTCAAATTGTGCAAGCTGGGAAAGAAAGGTGTTGAGGTGATGGTGAACGAGTTCCGTTACAAACATAGCGTAAATGTGGAAACCTTAAGGTTGTACCTACGTCAAGTCCCCAATGTTGGAGTTTACCCCGACTCACTTTCCACCCAGCCTCGTGAGATCACCACTGAGGATATTGGAGTGGCAGGAGATGAGGAGGAACCCCTTGCATGGGTGTGTTTACAGTACTGGGGTGCTATTGGCATGATGCAGATGGTCAATGATTGTAACTTTGCTGTGGAAGAACAGACTGTTGAAGAACAAACTGTGGAAGAACAGACTGTCGAAGAACAGGCTGTGGAAGAACAGACTGTTGAAGAACAGGCTGTTGAACAGACTGTTGAAGAACAGGCTGTGGAAGAACAGGCTGTTGAAGAACAGGCTGTGGAAGAACAGACTGTTGAAGAACAGGCTGTGGAAGAAGAACAGGCTGTGAAAGAAGAACAGGCTGTGGAAGAACAGACTGTGGAAGAACAGACTGTTGAAGAACAGACTGTGGAAGAACAGACTGTTGAAGAACAGGCTGTTGAAGAACAGACTGTTGAAGAACAGACTGTTGAAGAACAGGCTGTGGAAGAAGAACAGGCTGTGAAAGAAGAACAGACTGTTGAAGAACAGGCTGATGAAGAACAGACTGTTGAAGAAGAACAGACTGTGGAAGAACAGGACGTTGAAGAATGCCAAGATGAAGAAGAACAGGCTCAGGAGGGTAGCCAGGAAGAAAAGGAAGTACAGGAGGAGGAACAGCAGGATAACACACAAGAAGAAGAAGAAGAAGAAAAAGAAGCCGAGCTGGACGAAAACCTCCGTCGACACCTGGAACTGAATACTTTGGCCTTGGATGCTTGTGCTAGGCTGGTGTACGAGAGTAGACTCAAGCCTGTTGTTATATTAGAGGAACGTGACCATATGGAGAGAGAATACCTCAGTAAACAACCCCAGTGGTCATTGAGTCACAAAGTGGCTTGGGTCTGGAAACATTACAACACCCAATGAGTGACGTCCACCTTCCAACTTCCTACAACTTCCGTCCACTTTATTTCTCTTACTCCTTCCACTTTATTTCTCTTACTCCGTCCACTTTATTTCTCTTACTCCGTCCACTTTATTTCTCTTACTCCTTCCACTTTATTTCTCTTACTCCGTCCACTTTATTTCTCTTACTCCGTCCACTTTATTTCTCTTACTCCTTCCACTTTATTTCTCTTACTCCGTCCACTTTATTTCTCTTACTCCGTCCACTTTATTTCTCTTACTCCTTCCACTTTATTTATCTTACTCCGTCCACTTTATTTCTCTTACTCCGTCCACTTTATTTCTCTTACTCCTTCCACTTTATTTCTCTTACTCCGTCCACTTTATTTCTCTTACTCCGTCCACTTTATTTCTCTTACTCCTTCCACTTTATTTATCTTACTCCTTCCAGATCCTACAGGGATTCTTTCAATTCCTTAATTAAGGGGAAATTTTTGTGTTGGTAAATCTGGAGCAACCGAATCCACCAAACTATTCCAAGAAACGGAACACCATTATTTTTGCTCTTCCGGTTCTGTTTCCTAGCATACTTTGGAGGAATCAAGGCACTCAGTACGCCCTGCATACCACTGACTGCCACCCAGTGTCTCCGCCTGCAGACGTGGGGAAGCAGCCGCAGAATTAACATGCGACTACCGAATGGCACCAAGGCCACCCCAGCATTAGCCAACTAACTGCCCCTGCAGACGTAACAATCGTCCGAGACTGCTTATTAGTTTTCCTTGATGTACCAAAAAAAGAATTACCACCTTAAAAGAACAAATTGAAGGACGGACGTATGATTTCTTTTCGCCAGAGGACCGAGGAATGAATAATGTGTCTCCGTAATGATTAACTTCACCAAATAACATCAACCCATTTCAAATCTGCACAACCTCTACCGGCTTCACAACTTTTCTACTTGCCAAATACCTAAATACCATAAATACTGTAAAACGCCATCTTCACTATCCACTACACATGGATTGACGATAGATATACAATATAGTGAAGATATCCTTTTTTTTTTTTTTTTTCATAAACATCTTTTATAGACATTGTGAATATTGTATGGAATAATATAATATACTGCTTTACTTGTAAGTTTTATATTATATCAGCAGACCTATTATTATTATTATTATTATTATTATTATTATTATTATTATTATATTTTACCCTGGTGCCCACAGCGGTGTTTCAAATTTTCCCATACAATTCTACTCACGCAAAATGCAGTACCGAATAATTTTTTGGGATATATCTATTTTTTTTCCACGTAATTCACAGTACATATCAGCATAATAATGAAATGAATTAAAATGCTCAAAACCATAGCAGTATAAGATAGATAAATATTACATATGACGAAGTAAAGGACACTCAATAATTATTCTAAAATATCCACGTTCATCTTGAAACTATTTTGTAGAGAATAGTGAAATATATAGGCTACCTACTTACCATTCATTATTACCAGTCAGTGTGTAGACTAAGTTAATCACATAACAGAGGCATTTTAATTAAGGGGTATAACTCACTTTTTTGTTACATTGGAGTACCTTGATTCCTCCAAAGTATATATGCCAGGAAACAGGACCAGATGAAAAAAAAAATAATGGTGTTCTGTTGCTGGGAATAGTTTGGAGGAATCATTTACTCCAGATTTACCAACACCACTTTCCCCTTAATTAAGTACCATAACATACCAGAAAATACCATAAAAGAGGGATTTTTAGTACCATAATAAAATACCATAAAAAACCATAATGAGGGATTTTAAGGGGGTGCGAGAATAGGGGACCGGCTTTCTATCCCCCCCCCCCAAGCCTGTCCCCCTATTCCTGCACCCCCCCCCCCCAAGCCTGTCCCCTACTCCGCACCCCCTTAAGTACCATAATTATCATACCATAAACGAGGGAATTTAAGTACCATATCAGATCAGAAAATACCATATAAAAAATAAAATCAGAAATTATTAAAATACCAGAAAATACCAAACCAGATGACACCCACACCAGACCAAAGGAGTCGTGTGTGTGTGTCTGTGTGTGTGTGTGTGTGTATGAGTGTGTGTGTATGAGTCTGTGTGTATGAGTGTGTGTGTGTGAGTGTGTGTATATGAGTGTGTGTGTGCGTGTGAGTGTGTGTATGTGAGTGTGTGTGTGTCTGAGTGTGTGTGTGTCTGTGTGTGTGTGTGTGAGTGTGTGTGTGTGTGTGTGTCTGTGTGAGTCGTGTGTGTGTGTGTGTGTGTGTGTATGAGTGTGAGTGTGTGTGTATGTGTATGAGTGTCTGTGTGTATGAGTGTGTGCGAGTGTATGAGTGTGTGTGAGTGTGAGAGTGTGTGTGTGTGTGTGTGTGTCTGTGTGTGTGTGTGTGTGTGTGTGTGTCTGAGTCTGGCACCCAATTCTGTGGTTTTAATTACTCATTCATCTCTAACATTATTTTTTTTTGGGGGGGTGAGGAAGGAGGAGGAGGGGGGGTCTTTTTTTTTTAGGGGGAGTGAGGAAGGAGGATGGGGAGGTCTTTTCATTGAGAAATTTGAAGGGGGAGTGTTTTGGACAGCCATTATTCTGTCTGTCTGTCTGTCTGTCTGTCTCTGTCTATCTGTGTGTGTGTGTGTGTGTGTTCTTGATGGTGGTCTGTCCGTCTGTGTGTGTGTGTGTGTGTGTGTTCTCTATGGGGGTCTGTCTGTGTGTGTGTGTGTGTGTGTGTTTTCTTTATGGGTGTGTGTCCGTCTGTCTGTCTTTCTGTGTGAGTGTGTGTGTGTTTTTTTTTTTTTTTTCTTTATGGTGATCTGTCAGTCTGTTTCTGTTTGTGTGAATGTGTGTGTGTGTGTGTGTATGTTATTATCTGTGTGCATTTATGTGTGTGTGTTTTCTTCACTCTGGTCTGTCTGTCTGTCTGTCTATCTGTGTATATGTGTGTGTTGTTCCAGATATTTTTTTTCGTAGTTTTCTCTACTAGTATTTTCTTTGCCCTTCTCTTTCAGGGTCTGGTCGACCTCATTTCTGTTTTTATAAGAAAGTAGAGAATGGGTTAGGGTGAGAGGTGGGATGAGGTTGGGATGGGGCGAGATGGGGGTGGGTGTATGGGTGAGGGGATGGAAGGGGTTAGGATGGGTAGGATGGGGGAGGATGGGGGTGTGGGTGTATGGGTGGGAGATGGAAGGGGTTAGGATGGGTAGGATGGGGGAGGATGGGGATGTGGGTGTATGGATGAGGGGATGGAAGGGGTTAGGATGGGAGAGGATGGGGGTGTGGGTGTATAGATGAGTGGGTGGAAGGGGTTGGGGAGAGTTAGTGTGGGTGGGGGTATGGGTGGGGTGTGTGTCAGTGGGTGGCATAACAGTGAAGGGGAATTGGAACGTGAAAGAGAAGTCTGAAAAAAAATAAGGAGGGAAGATAGATGTGTGGATAGGCTTATGTTGTGGTTGTGTGTGTGTGTGTGTTTGTGTAAGCTGCTGGGTGAGATGACGTGTGTGTGTGTGTGTGTGTGTGTGTGGATGAGCCTGCCTTGCTACACACACACACACACACACACACAACTTTCCTTTCAAACGCAGCCTCCTTCTCTGGCATTTATGTGAATAGAAAGAAAGGAAAAAAAATCCACGATAATAATAATAA